>LOJH01029004.1:0-10291 GCA_001685095.1 Ellobius talpinus | reverse complement strand
TCCTTCCTTCCTTCCTTCCTTCCTTCCTTCCTTCCTTCCTTCCTTCCTTTTTGACACAGGGTTTCTCTATGGAGCTTGGGCTGTCCTGGAACTCATTCTGTAGATCAGGCTGGCTTCAAATTGAGACATCTCTCTGCCTCTGCCTCCCAAGGGCTGGGATTAATGGTGTGCACCACCACCACTTGGTAATGGCTAGGTTCTTGGATACTGGCCAGGTCCATACCCAGGATTCCCAGAGTATGCCCCCCTTCTACCTTAAAGTACAAAACCCCATAAAAAATTTTTAAGGAAAGAATTTGATTTGTGTACCATATTACTGGTCTCAACTGTTCCAATGGCTTTGCCAATTGTGACAACGCCAGAACACCTGTGATATCTGCTCATAACTACCACAGCTTTCATAAACCACTTTTCCTTCTAGAGAAAGAATCAATTCCCTGTGTTTGGCACTTGTTTTCTGTTGTCTCCTATGCTATCTGGAAATATATACTATATCATTTCCCTTGGGAGTTGTCACATTCTCTCACAGATTGGAAATACAGGAATTCAAAATTAAGTTTTCACTGTGCCATGCCTTCTGTAAGACAGGATACAAACTTGTCTTTCGGTGGGAGCTGCAGGTGCAATGGGCTTTGTCATCCCCATTGTTCTCCTGTTGCATGGTGTTTGCCTCTCTGTATATAGATTCTGTTCACAAGGGATGATTAGTCATCCTATATGTTATCTCTAGCCATCAAATAAGGTCATGTTTTCTTAGAGACAATGACTTGAGATATCACTTAACCTATAACAATATTGTTATAGTAATACTCTTTTCCTATTGTTGTGATACAATACTCTGACAAAACCAACTTAATGGAGAAGGGGTTTGTTTAGTTCATGGTTTAAGATCATGACGAAGCTCAACACATCTTGTCACACTGCATCCACACCAGAGAGCAGAGTAATAGATGGGTTCATGCTCAACTTTTTTTATACAGTTCAGGATCTCCTATCCTTGGGATAGTTCTGATCAGTTTTAGGTTAGGTCTCACCATCATGAATGATGCTCTAGACAGTGAGCTATGTTTTGTCATATCTATCTATCTAATTTATATATACTGAAGATTTTGTTTAAGGATACATACATACATGTACCCTATCATACATACATGTATGTACCCTATACATACATGTACCCTATCACTGAGGGAGGTCCTCATAACTCTTGTCACACTCGATGTATATGTATTATCTGTACAATAATGTTGAGTTCCCTCAAGGAATATACGGGATAGTACATATAATGTCAGTTGTTGAGTGGCATGCTTGACTCTGTCTACTAGGATTCTACCGTCAACTACCAGCTTCCAGAATGACAAGACATAGCCTAGTATGTGTGTAATAACAGAGCATATTCATGGCTTTTAAATTAGCACACTTTTCTGTAATTTAAACTGTGAATCATAATCCCTAATTAACAAGTCTATTTGAAGACCAACATCAAGTTGTGTGAAGTGATACTTTCTTCCACAGCTTCCTGATACATCTTTCAAAATATGCTTTAACTCTTGATGCACTAAGTCAATTTATTTTTCCAGGCAAAGTGTTAGATGCTTGTAATCCAAACACATATGAGGCTTGGCAAGAGGATAAGGACCTTCAGATTATCCAGGGTTATAGTAGGAGTTTGAAGACAGCCTTGTGTTGTCAGAGACCACTTGGTCACTCCCAACTCGCCATACCAGCCTTGGCTATATACAAACCCTCAGCTAAAATATGAAACAAACAAAACAAAACATACAAATAAAAAACTTGGTTAGAGGAGATGATTCTTTAAGTAAAGTGCTTGCCACGAGGACCTGAATTTGAATTCCAGAACCCATGTAAAGGTGGATTCAGTAGCACACATCCATAATCTCAATACTCCCATGGTGAGATTGGAGGTGGTGACAGGAGGGTCTCCAGAAGCTTGCAGGCCAGCTAGTCTGCAAATCCCATATCAAAGTGGAAGGCAAAGTCTAACATCCAAGGTTGTCCTCTGACTTCCAGACATATGCTGTGGCACATACACACCCATGTTCACACACAAGAAGTACACATACTGCACACACACATTCAAAGATAAACAAATTAAAATAAAAAGGTTTATTTTACTGAATGCAACCAAAGAAAGAATTATCAACTGACTGCAATTAATTTGAGCATATTTGACAGTACAGGGTACTTGCATGAATTTGAAAGAATGGGTAATAGATGACAAACACTCTGGCAGTGGGACACATGCCAGCCTTTTTCAGCCCTTGCCATTCAGATGGACTCTGTAATGCCTGTAGATATGTGATTCTGTGGAATTTCACAACCATGACATATGGAGGCTTCTAGCATGGACCACTGATGCAGAGGTGAGTGAGGTACAGCAGCACAGTTCCTATACTCATCCTATGTGTCTGTCTTCATGGTATTCTGATGCTAGCTGAACTTCAAATCCCACTAAAAGTCTTTGAGAATACTTTCAGTTGGTTCTAGATTGCTGTGTTTCCCATTTCCTATAATGTCTAATTTGAATGGACATTTTTATAAAAAAGTATTTTTATTATAAGCTAGGCATGGTGAGACACACCTTTAATCCCAACACTTGGGAGGCAGAGGCAGGTGGATCTCTACGAGTTTGAAGTCAGCCTGGTTTACATAGAGACCTAGTTTTTAAAAAGCACATGGTGTATTACTCTGTTGTCCAGGCTAGCCTGGTCTCAGTACAAGTGAAATGTAAGCATCAACACTCAGAGAAGATGATATTAAAAGTGCTCCTTCAAACATCTCTGGATTATTTACACTCACTGGACTCCTTACTTGCCAGGGCTCTGTAAGCTTCCCTAGATTAGTACATTTTCTTCACCTGTGTTGAGATTTCTGGCAGACACTGAGATCTGACTTGTCAAAAAATTTCTCATGGCATCCCAGCTATAAGTTTTCAGACAGTGCGATTTTTTTTATGATGGGAAGCTTTTCTGCATTGTTTACATTGATGGGATTTATGCTTGAATGTCATCTCTTTTTGTGTTAGAGCTTTACTACATCCTTATATTCATATGCACAGGGTTTCTCACTTATATAAATTCACTGACTTGTAGTGCAGTGTAACTTATACACAGCACCCCTACCATTTCCCACGGCTTCTCACCTGTATGCACTCTCTGACAGAGAGTGAGGCATAACTACTGTATAATCCTTTCTCATACTTTTACATTTATAGGGTCTATTACTGGCATGAGTTTTCTGATGTTGGCTAAGGTGTAATAGCAACACATTTTCCTAAATGCATGGTGCTTCTCACCTATGTAAGTCCTCTGTTAATTCTGACTCATTAAGAAAGTTCTTCATAATTTGCATCCCTATATTTCTCACCTAGATTGGGTTTCTCAGTTCTGTGTGTCTTCTGATGGCGTGTGAGGTATGACTTACGTGAGAAAGTTTTCCCACATTTCTTACATCCAAATGGCTTCTCAGGTTTATGAATTACCTGATGTCGAGTAAGATATGCTTTAAGATAGAAAGTTTTCCTGCATTCTTTACATTCATAGGGTTTCTCACCAGTATGAGTTGTCTCATGTTGCATCACTTGTGACTTACGAGAAAAGGTTTTCCCACATTCTTTACACTTGTAGGGCCTCTCACCTGTGTGGGTTTTCTGATGTTGAGTGAGGTGTGACTTACGGGCAAAAGCATTCCCACATTCTTTACATTTGTGTGGCTTCTCGCCTGTATGGATTTTCTGATGTTGAGTGAGGTGTGAATTACGGAAGAAAGCTTTCTGGCATTCTTTACACTCATAAGGCTTCTCCCCTGTATGAGTTCTCTGATGTTGAGTGAGTTGAGCCTTCAGGTAGAAAGCTTTCTTACATTCTTTACATTCGTAGGGTTTTTCAGGTGCATGGATTCCCTGATGCCGGATAAGGTGTGACTTATGGCAGAAAGCTTTCCTGCATTCTTTACATTCATGGGGCTTCTCCCCTGTATGAGTTCTCTGATGGCGAGTAAGTTGAGACTTATGGGAGAAAGTTTTCATACAATCGTTGCATCCATAAGGTTTCTTAAGAGTGGGAGTGTGGTGTTGAGTGAGGCTTGATATATAGAAGTAAATTTTCATTAATTCCTTGCATTCATTTTGCTGTACATCTGTATGAGCTCTCTGATATTGAGACAGTAGAGAATTGGGGTAGAAAGCCTGACTGCATTCTCTGCACTCACAGGATTTATCATCTGTATAAAGTCTCGGATGTTGGGTGAGGGCTGACTTTTCACAGATCCTTTTCCTATATTCTTCACACTCACAGGGTTCCTCACAAGTGTGTGATCTCTGATGGTTGATGTGATGTGATTCATGGTAAAAGGTTTTCTCAGATACTTTACCTTCATAATTTTTTTTCTCAATGTGCGTTTTTGGATCAACCGTTTGTAGTTCAGCATCCAGACAGAAGAATTTGTTGTTTTCCTTGTGTCCCTGGGGCTCTTTCTCTGCATAAGCTTCCTGATGTTTCTTAAGGTCTGATTTGTTAAGCATGGGTTTCTCATAATCACATTTATAACCTTTCTCTTCCATGTGCATGTTGTCATGGTTGCTGAGTTCAGTCTTGCTTGGGTGTATTTTATGATCTGTATTCCATCCCAAAGCTTTCTTTCTTAACTGAGTCATATATTGGGCAGGATGTGCTACCTCATCCAAGGATTTCTCACAGTCACTGAACGTCCTACAGGTTGCTTGAACATGAAACTTCTTAGGTGTTAATATTGCTTTTGTGTAGAAGGTGTCATCTGGCCCAAAATACTGAAAATGACACTCTGAACACTTCTCCTTGCTGTGGTGAATGGAATGGTCAGGATATGAGAGAACGTCCCATGTTCCTTTTAAATCATGAGTTATTTCTGTTCCCTGCCTCTCAGAAGGCTCACTAGGCAAAGGTACATCTTGCCATGGATTAACAAGCTCCTGATGGAACATTCTATAATAGACTTCATTTTTCATGTTCATATTTAAAATGCAGTTTGAGTCCACATTGAATATTTTTTCTATTTCAACCATATCTTCATTTGGTGTATTTCTCTTGGCGATTTCAAGTTGACCCAAATACTTCTCTTGAGCTTGCTGTCTTGTTTCAGTCAGGGCACTCCATTTATGGACATCTAAAAATGGTAATAAAATGATCATTTAATAAGTGATACATGCTCTTAAGAACAATATTAAAAAGTTGTATTTGACATTCACAGCTATTTATATAAATTTGACTATTGATCTGAGAAATTACACAATGTTGCATTTACTAAAATTGTATCTGGGGATGCATAAACTTTGTTATATATCTTGATTATGGTAGTGATGGTTATTTGACTATATTCTAAACTAGAAGAGTGAAATTTGCCATATGTTAAAACAAAAACCTGAGAGTTAACTTCACACTTTCATTCTCCATAGGTCAGTAGGTGTCTCTGAAATCTTGCTTCTTTGTTTCTCCAGGTAGGCTTTGTCTCTTCACCCCGTAGAAAACCTGCCTCCTATAAGATCTCACTTCTTGTTCTGTCAGGTAACTGACTTTATGTCTTGTTCTTTCAGATACCACTCCCCTTTGATAGCTTCTACACTACCCTTCCTCTCTGGGATACTGAACCCCCAAGCACTCAGTAGGCCCTCTATTTCTACAAGATTCCAGGCTCCTCTAAGATCTCATTTCTTATTGTTACTAGGTAGAACCACTCTCCTCACCCCGTAGGCCTTCTGACTAGCTTTCCATGATCTTGTACCCACAATCCACCAGCTAATCACAGCTTAGCATTTAGGTATGGAGAGATGCCAGAAGGCTGTGGTAGAGAGGACCAGCAAGAGGTATGTTGATCACTGGATGACGGTTAGCATAGATAGTAGAAGACTCTTAAAAGACTATTAAGGACAGCCCCTGCAGCCCTCAATACTAAGGAAATAAGGTCCACAGGGGAAATAAGGTCCCAGCCTTCTTACAAATTAGTCCTCTCCTGAACAATTCACATATCTCCAACTGAAAAATAAAGGGATTTGAGCAAAAAGGAAAAGACTCAACAAACACATTACTTCAGATGCAAGTCCCTGCACAGAAATAAACATAACTTGGAAATCATGACAACTTGCACTCTCCCAGTTACTAACCCCATAGTCACCACCCCAGTGGAATGACCTGGAAAAATTCCAAGACAATAATTCAAAGGAATGATAGTAACTATGTGCAAACAACTCAAAGAAGGTATGAATACATTGCAAGAAAATAAAAATAGAGTTGAATGAAATGAGGAAGTCAATCTAAGACATGAAAATAGAATTCAACAGAGAGACAGAATTTCTGAAGAAAATCCAAACTGCATCAAATGCTAGAAATTAAAAAAAACTCATTAAGTAAAAATAAAAGCTTTGGTGGAAAGCCTCATCAATAGAATGGACCATGTGGAAAACAGTTTGAGGGCTAGATGACCAGGGAGAGGAATTGGATCACCCAATAAAAATCAGTGATAAATTTTTAAAAAATGAACAGAATATGGGAGTGCTTTGCGACACCGTAACAATGCCTAACTTCTGAATTATTGGGCATAAAAAAGAAGAATACCACACCAAAAGTATAAGTATAAAGTCATAAAAGAAATGTCCCCAAGTCAAGAAAAAGATACATCTCTCCAGGTACAAGACACCTACAGAACAGCAAGTAAACAGGCACAGAAAAGAAACCCTCCACAACATACCATAGTTAAAACACTAAAACCAGAGTAAACGGCTTCCTGCTACAGTTATACAGTGCCAGAATGTGCTATTCTGCTTGGGGAGGAAAGGCATCAGAGGTATCACTAGACCCCGCATGTTACAATATTGACCTGATTAGTGAGATGTGTCCCAGGTACAGCACCGGCAATGATAGGTAAGGGAATTGCCAATAACGTTTTTGCCTGTATATGAGGCTTACATTACAGAAGTATTTTATGCCTGGTACAATAAACCTGGTCAAAATCCCATAAATGTTAGTATGTCCTTTTTTTTTTTAAAAGACCAAAACAGTAGTGAAAGTCCAATAAAGAAAAGCTTGGAATCAGATGGATTCCCTGCTGAGTTCTCCAAAACCTTTAAAGAAGAGCTGACAATGCTGTCCTCACACTGTTCCATAAAGGAGAGGAATATCACACCCAACTGAAGACATTGACACTGTCCTGATACCCAAATCTGGGAAGGATACAAGAAAATCAAAGGACAATTTTCCTGATGATTGCAGATGCACAGTAAGATTCTTGCAAATCCAATTCGAGAGCACATTAAGGAGATCATACACAAACTGAACAGCACCACCCAAACAAACTGGATACAGACATGACAAATAAGGACAATTGCCAGCTCTGCCAGTGCCTGTGGTAGTGACAGGCAATAAATAGTGGTAAATAGACTGTGAGGTTAAAAACAAAAGTCAAACAAATAATAATAAAAATGAGCTAAAGGAAGGAGGGAGAGAAAGAGATAAAAGAGAGAACTGAGGTTAAACTAAAGACAGAAAAAGGCCAGGCATGGTGGTGCACACCATTAATTTCAGCACCCAGGAGGCAAAGGCAGATGCATCTTTGTGAGTTCAAGGCTAGCCTGATCTATATAGCGAGTCCAGGAGAGCCACAGGTACATAATAGAAAGATCCTGTCTTAAAAATAAAATAAAATGCTGTCCTCCCATCACCCAAAAAAGTGTGTGGAAGAAGAGATCATGTAAGACAAAAGAATTTCATACAAAGTAATACAAAACACATAAAAGTAGAGACAGGTAAAAGGAGGAGTAAAAATGAAATAAAACTTAAAAAATGAAAGTGAACAGTAAGTAAAACGTAACAAAAAGAAAACAAGTCAGAGAAGGAACTAGTGAAGATTTTCTTTTTTCTTTTTTCTTTTTTTGTTTTGTTTTTTTCAAAACAAGGTTTGTCTGTGTAGTTTTAGTGCCTGTCCTGAAACTAGCTCTTGTAGGTCAGGCTGGCCTTGAACTCAGAGATCCACCTGCTTCTGTCTCCTGAGTGCTGGGATTAAAGGTGTACACCACCAACGCCTGGCTTGGTGAAGGTTTTAATCTGTTCTAACACTGCCTCTAGCAGCAACGGTGGAGACTGAGGTTGTGCCTAGAGTCTTTATCACACTATCAGTTGGTACTAGTGGTACTAGGTGCTGGCAGAGGGCTGGGCCCATCAAGGTTATGTTGTGACAGGGTGGTATTTCATTTACAAACTTTCCTGTTTGCAGAAAAGAGCCATTTCTAGCCTCAACCAACTTGGGTGTGTGTGTGCCAAGCAAGATCCTACTTGCTCCAGAGACTAGTTAGTGCATGGAGGGAAGGTGATGCCTACTTGAGTCTGATTGACGTTTTAGACTGTGGAAGCAGGCTGCTGACAATGCTTAGTCTTGCTGTTATTCTCTGCAGAAACCCAGAAGGGATTGGAGCTCTGTCTTAGTTAGGGGTTCTATAGCTGCAATGAAACACCATGACCAAAAAACCAATTAGGGAAGAAAGGGTTTATTTGGCTGACATTTCCAAAGCATTGTTCATCATTGAAGGAAGAACTCAAGCAGGGCAGGATCCTGGAGGCAGGAGCTGATTTAGATTAGATGTCATGGAAGGGAGCTGCTTACTAGTTTGCTCTTCATAGCTTGCTCAGCCTGCCTGCCTTCTTTCAAGACCCAGGACCAACAGCCCAGGGATGCCACCACCCATAGTGCTTTGGGCCTCCCTCATTGATCTCTAATTGAGAAAATACCTTACAGATGGATCTCATGAAGCCATTTCCTCAACTGAGGTTCCTTCTTCTCTGATGACTCTAGCATGTGACAAGTTGACATAAAACCACTCAGTACAGGCTCATACCTCACCATAGAGGGTGAGATCAGAAGACACCCTCTACCCCTTGAATTTACTCTGGTTTACACTTCTCAGTGATTCTGTACCTGACGTTGCTCATCAACACAAAAGTGGTTATTTCCTGCATAGAAACTTGGCAAGTGTGCCCAGCACTTCCTTTATTTTGTAATCATTTCCAACTTTCAGGCCCCAAGAACAGCAGCTTTTTTATGGTACCCCCAGGAATGTACAGAAATGCTAAGACTTCTGCATAATAATCTGCAGTGCAGAAAGTTAGACAAAACCACTGCAAGCACTGGATGGGATGTTTACAGAACTCCAGAGTGGAGGAATGTGGGTCTGCTGGATTTGGGGCTCCTTGTACTCTCCAGGCTGGGTGTGGCTTTTGGTTCCCCTCTCTCTGAAGAGATGAGGTTGGACTTAAGTGGCTCCTATTCTTCTCTGCATTACCTTTCTGTTTCCTGTCTTTCAGCTATACTCACAATATCTTCTTAATCATATGGTTCATACTCTGTCCTCAGAATATGCTCTCTCCTTTGTTACATGCTGGTCTTCCTATTCCTAAGTCAGCAAAACCTAACTGCCACTTTACTCCTGAACCTCTGATTAATTCTTTTCTTGTTTTCTTAAAATTTCCACTGGTAACTACAACAATAACTGTAACATATAACTTCCTGTAGGCCACTGTTTTTATGTTTGTATATCTACACAAATTAAGATTGCTGGCTTTGGTTGCTGTGATAAAACATCACAAACAAAAGCAACTTGGGGAGGAAAGGGTTTGTTTGTTTTAAATATCTTGCTCATATTCTACAACTGAAGGAAGTCAAGGCAGGAAATCAAGGCAGGGAACTGGAGGCAGGAACTGAAGCAGAGACCACGGAGGAACACTGATTACGGGCTTGTACCTCATGGCTTGCTCAACCTGCTTTATCATAGCACCCAGAAACAGCTGCCTAGGAGTGGCACCCACATAGTAGGTGGAGCTCTCCTTACATCAATCAAATCATTTAAGTGGACCAGAAGATCCATCAGTGGGGTGAGTGTGTTCCTGACCAGCGGCAGAAGCCCCAGAAAGGGAGCACAGACATTCCCCAGCCCCCTAAACTTTCTGGTCATTCTGCAGGGGCTTCTCTCCCCRGCTACTTCCTATCCCATCCAAGCTTGCTCCCAGGCACCCCTTCCCTTCTTTGGGGCCAGAAGATCCCCCAGCTCAGCCAGTTTTGGGGCTAGGATGGGGTGATGAGTGCAACCGGCAGGAGTTCCTTTGATTCACTAAGCCTGCAAACAGCAAGCTAGGCCTTTTGTCTGCGAGGTCCCGGGCCAGCAAGGGGCCCTGATCTGGTACCAGAGATCCATCTGAGAGAGTATTTGAAGGAAGACATGGGCAGGCGCCAATGTAAGAATTCCTCCAAC
>LOJH01029001.1:0-12667 GCA_001685095.1 Ellobius talpinus | reverse complement strand
AGATAGATAGATAGATAGATAGATAGATAGACAGATAGATATGGTCTTGTCATGTAGTCTTAACTGGCCTGATTAAGACTCACTACATGGACCAGATTAGCCTTGAAATCATACCAAATCTCCTTTCTTGGTCTTTCAAGTGCTGGGTGGAATTAGTGGTGTATGTCACTAAACTTTGCTGGGAGCTCTTAAATAATTGATTCCACTTATTTGCTTATTAGAGGTCAAGTCAATTTAATTTTCTATGTTCACTTAAATTATAATAGTCTAAGAAGTGTTTATTTCAGCTGGCATCTCGGTTACTATGTGTCTAGTTGAGCTCTACCTAGAGCTCATTCTGTTTTTTGGATTTGTATATAATAAATGTTTCCATCAAAATAATGGAGTGTAACCTATTATTTCTCACATATTTTTCTGGCTTCTTTTATTATATCTTAAATTCCCACTTGTGTTGGTTAGTCAAGTATTTTGTCAAAGACACAAGCTGGAAAATCATCTAGGAAGAAGTCTTAACTGAGAAAATACCACCTTTAAATTAGCCTAGGTAAATCTGTGGGGCATTTTCTTGATTCATAACTGATGAGAGAGGGCCCATCCCACGGAGCAGGGTCCTGGGTCATATAAGAAAAGTAGCTGAACAGGAGCCCAGGAAGTAAGCTAGCAAGCAACATTCCTTGACTGTCTCCATTTCAAGTCCTATCTACGGGTTCCATCCCTGATTGAATGCCTTCCCTGATTTCCCTCAGTGAGGGACTGTGAAATGAAAGTATAAGACAAATAAGCCATTTCCTCCCAAGTTGCCGTTGGTCACAGTGTTTAATTGCAACAATAGAGAACTCAAGGCAGAAGTTGGTACGCCAACACCATCTCACAATATAGTCCAAGCCTACCATCATTTCTCAGTCTTCTTGTCCTGCCTGGGATCTTCATACATAGGTAGGAACAACAATGCCTAGCTTGAAACTTATATCACTTTATTGATGTTCTTTATTTGGTAAAATACCATTTTATATTTTTCTTTATCATTTTAGGTATTTATTTTTGTTATCATACTGAGGATTGAACCAAGATCTTCACACATGCCCTCAGGCATGTGTTTACCACTGAGCTACACCCTAGGTCTCTCATTTCAGAACATATTTCTTTTAGATCTTTGAATATTTGGGTTTTTTTCTAATTAACTAATTAATCAGTTTTTTCCAGCCTGATCACAGTTTCTCCTCCCTCCCTGCTCTCCTCCTAGTCCCTCCCTCCAACCTCCCCTCACTACTACCCTTCATCCACACCTCCTCCTTCCCCCCCAAAGAGTAAGCCTTCCATGCATATCAGCCAGCCACAGCATATCAAGTTACAGTAAGACTAGGCACCCCCTCTCTTATTAAGGCTGAATGAGGCAATCCAGTAGGAGGAAAGGGTTCCCAAACCAGGTAACAGAGTCAGAGACAACCCTTGCTCGCACTGGGAGGAGTCCCACATGAGACCATGCTACATGACTGTAACATATGCGCAGAGGGCTAGGTCAGTCTCTATGAGCCCCTATGAGGCCAGGTTAGTTGATTCTGTGGGTTTTCTTGTGGTGTCTTTGACACCTCTGGCTCCTATAATACTTCCTCTCTTCAGCAGGATTCCCTGAGTTCTGCCTAATGTTTGCCTGTTGATCTCTGCATGTTTCCCTCAGTTGCTCTCTGATGACAATTGGGGTTTGCACCAGTGTATGAATATAGCAGAATATATTTAAAATCACAGTTTAAACTCTGGTTGTAAGGTAACTAGAAATTACCTTAATTAACAAAGTTAATTAGAAGAATCAGGAAGACAAGAAATACAGTGTTTTCCAATGAGAAAAAAAATCAAAAATCACAAAGGAGAGGATAAGGCAGCTGAAGAGTATGGAGAAGCAGGGCAACCTGGGGGAAAGGATGCAGCACATGGCCCCCACTTCATGAGTCTCTGGCATGGGGAAGGAAAACAGGTTTATCATCCAAACCGAAAGCCAAGAATCCCAGATGAAGCAACCAGAAATCCCCCTGTTTATAGAACAAACCCACAGTTATGGCAAGTCTTAAATATAGTGAGGATTCTAGAAAGGCAACAACTACAGCATAACAAGTCTGAACTCTACAAGAGGGCTGGGCTGGAAATCAACACCATCTTGGGAGAGAAACTATTTTTAAGATTGCGGTTCTGTGCAGCTCTAATAGCAAGGAATAATTACAAGTTGGGAATCCCAGAAACATCTTAACACATCTCCCTAGGCAGGGGATAGCCACATGATGCAGCTTTGGATCTGGGAAAGGGCTAGATGAGGATGCACTGGGCAACCAGGAAATCTGAAAGGTAGGCATTGAAGGGCTCAGTAGCCAGACGTCCTGCCTTCTTTGGTGAGGTGCACAGCTCTAACTTCCCAACGAACCCTTTGCCGTGCAATCTAGAGCGGTAAGTAGAATAACTGCAGAAACGTATAGCCCTAATGCAGAAGTCAGACTACAGCCTGAAGTTCACAGCTTGCTCTGTGCTGTAGAGTATTCCACTAAAGAACTAAGTCTGCTCTTGTGGGCAACCTGCATCGCATCCTTCTCCCACAAAGTCTGTAATACTAAGCAGGATGACAAAGCACGGAGATGGATCTTCCAATAAGAGACCTTGGAGCTCCCCCTGCTTCCCCCAACACACACTCAGAAGACATGTATTGGCTGAGACATTAGCCACCCTAAACTACAAATCGGGGAATTCTAAGACTTAAGAAAGGCCTGACAAACTCACAAGCTCTGAAGCCAAAGATCCTGGTATCCAAAGAAGGGAGCCCAGGAAAGTGGCTGCAGCGCCATTGAGCACCTAGCTTGTAGCCACGCTGGACTGAGCACCACTCCCAACTGGAGGGGAATGGAGAAGTCTTCAGCTTCAAATGCCTTTCACCTGGCATCTAACATCTGAGGCTTCAGAAGGTGTTCATGTATATTGTTTTTGTGTCTGGTTTTTCATTTTTATTTTGTTTTGACCCTTGTGTTTTCTTCTCTTTTTTTCTGTGCTTATTTTATTCTTAGAAGCAGTCAATAGATTTTTGTTTTCTATTTAATTTGTGTAATTTTGTGTGAAATTTTTCCTTCATTGTTCAGTTTTTCAATCTTTTGCCCTTTTTACTCCCTCTTCCTAACACTGCTTTCCTGTGTTCTGTTTTCTAAACTAGAGTCATCTGTTCTTTTGCCCCTTTCCCGTTCTTATTTGTCAATTAAGATTTCTACTTCTATACTAAGTAGTTTTTAATTTCATACTTGATGTACGTTAGGTTTGCCAATTCCTTCTCTATGGTTATTGGCTTGACTTGATTCAAAGCATATTTTTCTTCTGGCTTGGTTCAGTGTTGTTGCTAGTATGATAATTTATTTCCTACTTTCTGAAGGGTACTGGGGGCTGAGTTGTCAAGTGAGAGCTGCTCAGCAAGGCAACTCCCAAATGAACCTAGGAGAGGTATCCATTCCCACAGACTCACAAATCACAACACAGAAGCAGGAGAAACACGGAGAGGCAAGGCAACACGACTCCTCTAGGGGATCAAAACTGCAAAGTTACTAAATCCAAACACATTAAAATGGGTAAAATGACAGGAAAGAACTCAACTGCTCAGTTGAAAACTCATCAGTAAGGATACTGATACAAAGAGGATACAAAAAAACAAGCATATGAATGAAGGAAATAGCTCAAGACCTGAAGAAGAAAATCACCAACATATATGAGAAATTCAGAAAGAATACTGAAATTTTGAAGAAAAAAACAGAAAATATAAATATCGAAATAGCACTAGGAAGATTTCTCACTGGACAAAATGCTTGCTACACAAGTATGAAGTCATAAATAAGGTTACGCAATGTGGTGCTTTGAGTGAGAATGGCTCCCATAGGCTAATAAGTTTGAATGCTTGTTTCCCAATTAGTGGAATAGTTTGGGACAAATTAGGAGGTGTGGCTTTGTTTGAGGTGTGTCACTGGGGCAGTCTTGGAGGCCTCAAAAGCACAATCCATTTCCAGTTAGTGTTCTCTCTCTCTCTCTCTGTCTCTCTCTCTCTGTCTCTCTCTCTCTCTCTCTGGAAATAGAAAGGGAGACAATGTTCTTGTTGTGGTGTATCCACAACAGCAGACTACTTGGACTTGGGTTCAAACAAGTAGAAAGTCCTCATTAGCCAGCTTGCAAATATGTGGGTGTTCAGGATCACACTACAGTTCCAAGACTTTCTCAGGCTGAGTTAAGCACAAAAACCACATCCTGGGTTGACAAACCTCACTTACAGTTATCCAGAAGTGAGACTACAGAAGTCAAAAAGCAAGGTTCATACATTTAGGGATTGTCCCAGAACTATGGACTTTGATGGATTAAGTCTCTGCTCTAATTTTGGCAGGTATTGCTGTCTGCATACTGGATTCCAGGGCATGAATAGTACTTCCATGGTGCCATCTGTTGTGCTAAGGTCTAGGAGACCTGATACATTGGGAAAGAAAGGTCTGGAAGGGAAATGGAGTTAAAATAGAAGAAGGTAATGGGGGGGACAAAAATATGTTTTCTCTCATGTGGAATCAAGATTTAACTATTTCTGAGATCATAAAAAGTAATTTGTTGGGGGAAAGTGAGACATCAGAAAGGAGTTGAGAGAGTCTGGACCAGGCAGTGGAGAAGTATGAACAATCTATGAAAATATCATAACGAAAGCCAAAATTTAGTATGTAGACCAAATAGAAAATTTTCTATTGGGTATCTTAGGTTTGATGATTGTAATTGTTAACCCCTATTCTTAGGTTGTCTGGATCTGGAATCAGCTGAGAGACAAGTTTCTAGAAACATCTGTGAGGGATTTTCTTTTGCAGTTAACTGAGGCAGGATAACCAACTGTATATATGGGCAACACCTTCCAGTAATAGCCCAGATCAAATGGGTCTAAGTGAAATGGCTTGCCTTCATGTCTGATTAAAAATTTCATCTACTCTGTTCACAAGTTCATCCACCCTGTTGTTTCGATGACTGCTTCCTTCTCTCACATCAGAACCTAACTTCTTCAGCCTTCTAACATGGACTGAAGACAGCAGCTATCCAGGAATCATATTGGCCTTCAGTGCCTGACTGGGACACTTTTGCTTCCAGCCTCATAGACTAAGCAGCTATAAGGTCATCTCACCAGTGCGACAGCAGCCACTGCTAGAAATCTAGACTGGGTCGAATAAGTCAATATACTGAATCCCTTTTAGCCTATACTCTTTCTACCATTCTGCTTCTCCAGAGAACTGTAACCAATAAGGCTTTGTGCTCCTTCACCTCCATTCTGCCCTTTAATGTACAAATGTAATTTTCACTTTAAATATTGTGTTTGTAATCCATAAAATTCTTATTGGTTTCTCATGTTTTCCACTTCTCTTCAGTTTGGTAATTTCACTTCTATAATGCTAAAGAAAGCTGTTCTTTTCGATTGTTCATAATACATCCTTTAGGTGTTTGTCTGACCATCCAGAGTTTGAGGTATTTCTGGGTTCAGTTATGTTATTCAGCATGCTTTGGGGCTGATAAGCACTGGTGGACATGGTAATCAACATGTCCTTCAGCTAAGACTCTATTGTCATTATATGAAGAACATTTTAAAAATCATAGGTAAAGCAATTACTTTCTGGTTACCACAGAATTACACAAAACTTTCATTGTAGTATTTTGTTAAAATAAGTCTATGAAAAACTCGACCTGTTTCCCATGAACCTATAACTTGATAAAGTATATCCTCCAAATGCTATCTCCCTATAGGAGCTTTATGGCGTTGACAAGCTAGACTTTCCCAACATGTGAATGTGGTAGGTTTCTTAATCCCAAGGTTCATTTGAGAAGGGATTTTATTATTAGTCTAATAGATTCATCATATTTTCATATGTATAATATACTCTGACCATATTCACCCCATACTACCCTCTTTAATACAGCAGTAGCATCTTACCAATGGTTATACCACTGAAGATATGGAATTATACCAAGTAGTAAAGTCACCTAATCTCATAGTTCCAAAGTCTGTATTATCTTCTTTAAGTAGAAGATAATAAAGAACACCTATTTTGCCTGTTTGCCACATGAATTAAGTAAGTTAATGTAGAAACTACTTACAGCATTGCCTTACTCATGGCAATCAATATATTACTAGTGCTCATAAGTCTTTATTGACTATTAACTAGCAACATGGGAAGAACTTTGGAACACTAGAGCTGAAGTTACCCTCTCTCACTTCTCCTTCCTCCTTTTTTAACATTAGTGTACAGTGATTCTATCAAAGCTGGAGTTCATTGTGCCGTTTTTGCACATACACGTAACATTCTTTAGTCTGTCAACCCTCCTATTACGGTTCCTTGCTTTCCCTAATCATCTTCCACTTGTTTCATAGTCCCACTACTACTTTTATGTCTATTTCTTTTTTATTTTTTTCTTGAATTCTGAGAATGAGAGAAAAATTGTGATACTTGTTTTTTAAAAACATTTTTGTTAAATTTTTAATAAATCAAAATATAATTACATCATTTCCCCCTTACCTTCTGTCTATCCAGTATTTCCCCTATATCTCTCTTTTGTTCCTTCTAAAGATTGTGGCATCTTTTTTATTAATTGATATCTATAATATATGTTAATATTATATTTATATTAATATTTTATTATATAGTATTGTTAGAAACTCTTAGAGTTTCTATTGCTGTAACAAAACACCATGACAAAAAAGCAAGTTGAGGAGGAGAGGGTTTATTTGGCTTCCACTTCAGCATTGCTGTTCTTCACTGAAGGAAGTCAGGACAGGAACTCAAACAGGGCAGGATCCTGGAGTGAGAAACTGGTACAGAGGCCATGGAGTGGTTGTACACACTGGCTTGCTTAGAGGTTCAGAGATTCAGCCCAGTATCATCATGATGGATGGCATGGTGACACACAGGCAGATATGATGCTGAAGGAGAAGCTGAGAGTCCTACATCTTGCAGGCAACAGGAAGTCAGCTGACACACTGGGAGGTATCCTGAATATGGGAAACCTTAAAGCCCACCCCCACAGTGACACACTTCCTCCAACAAGGCCATGTCCAACTCCAACAAAGCCACACATCCTAATAGTACCATCCCCTATAAGACTAAGGGGGCCAATTGCATTCAAACTACCACAAGTGTGGCATGTGTGCCTAGATGTGTAAATACAATCTTCTCAGTTCCTTTAGTGTTGCTTATGTGTACATGATTTCAGAATTGGCCGCTTGGTATTAAATAATCAATTAGGGGGCTCATCTCTAGGGAAGATTATTTCTCTTGCTTTCAAAATTCCTTAGTATGTTTTGCTTTTTGAGTTTGGCTCATTGTACTTAACATAATGATCTCTATTTCAATTAATACTCATGCAAATGTCATCATTTCATTTTTATTTATGGCTGAATAATACTCAGTTGTATATGAAGACCTCATGTGCTTTTCCATTCACACATTGACAAGCACCTAGGCTGATTTCATAACTTGCTGATCGTGAACAGTGTCACAGTAAACATGATGAACAGGGTTCTGTTCTCGTCTTTGCAGGAAAATACCCATCTTCGAGAAGTCAAGAGACCTTGGACATCTAGATGCCTACAGAAGAAAAGATAGCTACCCAGAAAGAATCACCAAGCAAGGAAAAAATCTGACTTATGGTAGCAATATTCTCTGCAGGGTAAAATCTCACTACCTAAACATGCATATCTCCTTACTTCTCAATATACTCATAGTCCCGACTCACTTAAAAACAAATGTAGCGTGATTAATAAAAACCCAAAGACAGACACTGGGATTCAACCTGAAGGTAAAAAAAACAAAACAGCCATCCACTGGCTCTTACCTCTACCTCAGTCTGAAATGGTGATCCTGTCTCCAGGAATCTCAGAATGAGACTGTGTCTGAGAGCTAGCTCCTCCCATCTCATATTCCTCTCTAGGGCTAGGATTAAAGACATGCACCACTACCAACTGGTTTCTATGGCAAACTAGTGTGGCTACTGGGATTAAAGGTGTGTGTNTCTGAAATGGTGATCCTGTCTCCAGGAATCTCAGAATGAGACTGTGTCTGAGAGCTAGCTCCTCCCATCTCATATTCCTCTCTAGGGCTAGGATTAAAGACATGCACCACTACCAACTGGTTTCTATGGCAAACTAGTGTGGCTACTGGGATTAAAGGTGTGTGTCACCATTGCCTGGTCTGTGAGGCTGACCAGTGGGGCTGTTTTAGTCTCTGATCTTCAGGCAAGCTTTATTTATTAAAAAACAAATGAAATATCACTACTCTTTATACACACACAGACACATACATGCAAGTACACATACTCATACATGTACACACACATGCATGCACACACACTCGTACATGCACACACATGCATAAGTGCACATATGCAAAGTAAAAAGATTAATTAATGATTAAAAAGAGAAATAATTTGAACATATCCTTTCTCCTACACTTTTCATGCCTTTGTGTATGTAGCAGTCTCTCCAAAATATTTGGGAGAATGGAGAAAACCTATATTATAGAAATACAAACAAGTAAAATTGAAAGGTGCTCTTCAGATGCCATTGATATTCTGAAAATGTTTTCTTGCTTAGTTGGCTTCAGCCCCTCCTTTTCTTCTCCTTTCTTGGAACCACAGTAAATGATAATTATAGCAGAAAAACTTAATCCCTCCCATAAATTAATCACAGAATATCTCTTCTCCAAACCCAAATCCCTGTGAGCTCTCCTTTAAGTGGCACAAGCAAGATGAAGGTAGAAGGCTCTCTGTGTGATCTGAGTAAGCTCTTCATGGGTTCAGACCCTCCTCAGCTCAGAGAGGAAGGACTGCTTGGGCTCTTCTGATCGTACATACAGTAAGATTTTTCTACCTCATCTATGAAAAATCATATTCAACTATTCTTATTTGCATCTGACTTCAATGCAAACTGGAAACTATTCCTCTCCCATGGAAACATGTCTACTGTGTTTCTCTAGTCCAGGATAAAATTTGGTGTTTTCCAGAGGCCACACTACTTATCTAGCATGGAAACTGAGTATACCCATATGATGGTTTGCTACACAAATTTTACCAAAACTGGATGACATACAATATGGCTAATTCCTTTATTACCCTTCAGAGCTTATGAATTAACAAATCCTGTGGGGTCAGTATTATACTGGCCTCACATTTGAAAGTCACTACCTGTATTCTCCCAAATGCAAAGGAAAGCTGTGTTTTATTACGGAGAGGCAGCTTTCACAGTAGACAGTGTAATGTGCTTGAGTAAAATGTGAGTTATATACTCAATGTCTATCATTAGGCAAAGAAAAATGTAATCAATAATTCTCTTGCTACTCTATTATGAAAATTAAGAGAAATGGCAAATATGAAAGTTTTGCAGGAAATGTCAGTGTTGTAAGCTATGGAATTAAAATGGTAGATCACTTAAGTGTTTCATATAGAGGCTTGACTACAGACAAACGTAAAAGAAATCTAACTGTCCAAGATGAAACCATTCCAAAAGGATCATCATAAAAATCATAGATCAGATAAAAATATATCATAATTTTAATCACACTGCTTTCAATGTCAATTAAAATTATATTCTTGTTTATACTGCTCTTTTATTATACAGCATAGTACATCATTAGCAGTTCTGAGAATGGCAATTAGTCCACTTTTCATTCTAAATTAATACATTCTTTCATGAGTGGGGCTCAGTTATGATTGATCAAAAGGGTGGAATGGTTAGTCCCATCTTGCCGCTTGGAAAGTTGTTGTATATGCAGTAGGCACTTTTTCCATCCTGCTAAAATGTGCTACACTGTGTCATCAGAAACTAAAGTTGAGTGCAGCAGTGAAGCTGGGGGGTGACAAGGGGTAGTTTGCCAGCTCCTTCATGTCTTAGAATGGATAGAGTCGACTACATACTTGTTCTCTCCACAGCAGAAAATGCTAAACACATGGGTCTTGGCAAAAAGGATATTGTCTGTTTTGCAACAATTTTACAAGAAAACCTGACCCTAACCTACTTAGACCTTGGCTCTACCATCAAATAAATGTCCAGCAGGTGGTCAAATCTTTTTTATAGCCTCAGTTTTCCTTCTCGGTGATAATGTGATGTTCCCAGCCCAGAGCTACACATGGAATGAGGACCACCAAACCCAGAGGTCTAAGAAGCCCAGAAGCTCATTCTCCAAACTTCCTAGCAGCAGAACAAAGAGCTCCAGATGCTGGTTTTATTCTTGGGTCTTTAAAAGAGTCTTTCATCAAAGTTTCCTTCCTCTGCTCTCTCAGCTCTCACCATAGCTACTTCACATCTCTCTGATATCTTCCCAAGCACAATTTCCTCCTTCCCTCAGGATTTGCCCATTAACTCCTATTTCTGCTTTGATGAACCTTGACTGATGTCAAACATTGCTTTATTCTGAATCATTACCATATGGGCCAAGCTTATTTGTGTAGCAGAAGCTATACCAATTATTTTAACAGAAAAAAAACATTACATAAACTCCTTAACTGAGTGGTAGTGATTTAAAGGCAAAGCATTTTGTGGGGAAGCACAGTGATGTAGGGGTAGGCTTAGAGCGCAGCTCGAGGAGTTGGAACTCAACTGTTCTGGGAGCATTACTACTTAGAAGTGATGTTAAAGACCATGAAGGAGAAATCTCTCATGACTCAGACTCGGTTCCATGAGAATGAAGCATGCTGAGAGAAATTAGTACAGCATCGGGACCTGTAATCTGCAACCAGCTGGTATTTGAGTCTTTTAGAATTTTCTCTAGGTCCCCTTCTAGAAATTCATAGTGGGGAGAGGGGTCAACTGACAAAGTGTAAAGGAGCCTCTGTATCAATAAATGTGAGAATAATAGTGTCAGTCTGAAACAGAGACAATAGTCTGATTTAAGCACTATGGTCTATACTTTGGTTACTCTGCCCAAACCCTATATGTCAAAGAAACCGCTATAGTCTTTGACTTCAATGACTAAATCCTTAGTACACTATCTTTCCAAACCATTTTAATACAAATAGATACAACATCATAAGTAGTCATATTTATTTTGAACAATTCATCATGACAGCAACTGAGATTGAATATATTGATAGTTTCATTTCCATGATCCAGCAATCATCATACAATTACCTAAATGCCCAGAAATTTGTTTTTAAAGAAAATTAGATTACTTACAGCTTGGGACAAGCCTAGAAAGAAAAAAAGAAGAATTCCTAGTTTTTCTCCATAGAAAATTCCCAATATTCTTAGTCCTGAAAATCCAAAAACACTTGTTTCTGAAGTGCTACCCGTCTCCTACCTAGGACCTTATATCTGCTTCTCTTTTAGATTCTTTACTGTGAGAAAATACACAAGGAGCTTGTGTATTGATTGAGAAAGGATATCAATTTTCTGCAGAGTTAATTTTTGTCAATTTAAGTTCAAAGATGATGTAAATAGACATAAATATACATTTGTATTTAAATTCAAGAGACTTCATTAATGTTTAGCATAAGAAATTTAGTACAAATCTTTATTGATACAGCAACTGACTTACCCTGTCATTCTGGTGATATAACTTTAGTTTGAAATAAAATTTTATATTGTATATGTGTATGTATGTGTGTAACACAAATTCTTCTTAACTGTCTTCAAAGTTCAGAAGAATAAATTTCTTTTCGCTGCATAGAGAGACAGTATCCTCACAGCACTGGATGTTCAAAACATGTGCTAAATTGCCCATTTCTTCAGAAGAAGCAGAGATGATCACATCCAGTGCTAATATCTGTTCACAGGAACATTTTATCTCCTCTGATTCAATGTAATCTCCAGAGAGGAGTAAGCTCTCTGTTTTGGTCTTGCTCTGAGAATATAGTTGAAGACTCAAGTTTGTAGTTCCTTTCTACTGAATGTTATCTTGGGAGATCTGGGGATTTATGAGACTCTGGATTACTGTATAAATGAGACTTGGCATTTAATTGGTGACTTTCAAACTAGTAAATTTTGCTAAATGGGTAAGGAAGGATATGAATTGTATCTGTCATTGTGTAGACTGATGACTGTGCCACCATAATCATTTAATACACTGCCTAAATGTTGAAGAAACACAAAACTTAAAAAGTATCCTTTAAAATCCACAAATGTTTTTAATCTTCTGATTATAGAATTTTTAGAATTAATATCAGATAATTTGGTTGAGATTCATCTTTAATTTTAGTAATGTTATAAATTTTTATATAAAAATAGTTAAGACTAATATATACCTTGTTCAAGTTATATTTTGTATGTATTTGGCTTTCTTTAGCTTTATTACATAAAATAAACCTGTCATAAGTGCTTGTTCATTTAAACACTCTCAATGGAATCACAGAATAGTAGATTTTGAGAATGGAGACAGGAACTTAAGGTACTGAAGCCAATGAGGGCTTCTATTAGGACGAGTTACTATGAGTTCTAACTCACACATTATTTTGGCCAAATAATAAGGAACAACAATGTCCAAAGCAGCAAGCTTTGGTGTTAAGCATTTATGAATAAAAAGGGATCTGCAGGTGAGAAATTTTCTAAGGAGTTAATTTTATTTTCCATTTTGTCTTCTAAAATGAAACAACCTTAAGCTCCCAATGTCCAAATGAGGAGCAGAAGGAAGGAGATTATGAACAAGGA
>LOJH01029000.1:0-15343 GCA_001685095.1 Ellobius talpinus | reverse complement strand
GCTGAGCTTACTGCTTGTTTGATGTTGATCCAGCACTAGTGAGCAGCCCTCATATTTACTCTGAACTCAAGGAGTCCAGTTCTTAAGAGACTGAACCTTCTAGATTCACACATTCACATGTATCTGGTAAAATCTGGACAATGGAAGACATGTACAGCATATCAGTGGATGGAAGAAGGTGAATAAAGTGGTGTTTCTGCATGTCTTTCCTTTTCAGACAGTGACTTCTTTTCCTAACAGTGTCTCCTATAGACCTCAGATGACCCAATGGCTCTAGTTCTCACTGGGTTCACGCTATTTAATTTAGTTTCCCTACACAAGCCAGCCCCATAGTTGCACATATCTGGCTTTCAACATTTCTCAATATTTTCCTTAATCTTGTCCATAATTAACTCACTTTATTAAAGTCTCATATTCTGTTTCTTGCTGACACTTTTACAACGCTTGAGATACATCTTAGTTCATTTCCTAATATTTAATAGAAATTGAAGTGACTAAAGCATAAAATACACAATAGAAGGCTTTGAGATACTTGAGGACAGTGCCATATCCAGTATAATATTTAAGGATAGAAAAGGAACACTAACTATACTTTAATTGACAGGCTAAACTGCTACTTGATCGTTTTTGAGAGTCCCAAATGCAGGCAGATAAGTAAGCCCTACCTATGCACAAGAGGAAAACACTACTAAACATGGTGATCTGTGAGAAGAAAGAACAAAGAACAAATTCCACAACAGCACACAAGTCTGCATGCTTGTTTAACAATTGTTTGATAGTCGCACAGGCCCTTTTTGTTAAAAGGAGTACCTAAAGCAGACATGGTGACTGATACCTGTGATTCTAACACTTGGGAGACTGTGATCAGTGGTTCAGAAGTTTGACATCAGCCTAGGATGCATGGTAAGTTCAAGGCCAGGTTAGGTTGTATCATGAATATCTCTCAAATAAAAATAAAAATGATATATGTGTGCATTTATGTATCCACAGAATTAAATTATACTGCAATATAAATTTTGTATTACATTTGAATTACTATTTCACATTGTATTCCAGGTTATCACATATATCCTCTCTCTCTTTCTCTCTATTTCTTTCTCTCTCACTTTTTCACATTCTTGTACCAGCTACTATCTTAGACTCTAGACTCTACTTAATTGTAATCACTTAGTTCACAAATTTCAAGTTCTAAAGTTTATAAACCTGGTTATGGCTTACCCTGTGTTCTTTGTAGTCTACAAATACCAAATTTGTTTCCCATTGTTGAAACTCCTCAGTGTGCTGACATCTTCCTTACCACCAGCATTTTAAAATATGGGACCAACACTGTCCCAAGATGTTTATAGAAGATAAGTAATTCAGCAATATTTATTTCCCTATGTCTAGAACATATAAATAATACTATCTAATTTTCACTAAGTATACTCTTAAAACATTTTTGTGCTATTTTTCTACACACTTTACCTGAATTCACAAAGTCCTCTATGAAACAGTTGAAGAAATGATTTTTCCTATCTATCCATTTGCTTAGGAATAGCAGTCCTAAACTTCATATCCATGGCCAAGTAATCAAAGATGTATGCAGCCACAGAGCCATGGTATATAAAATTTGGGACCAACTGGTTCCTGTAGACTAAAATTTGGCTAATATGTTTTTCTCTACTCTGGTATTCAATTTAGATTCTTCTTAGGCATGATGGCTGGAGTCCACAGACATGCAACTAGGCTTTTTGTATGCATTTCTAATACATGTTTAGATAAAAATTGTCTCAGCTCCTGGCAGATGCATCAAATTGGGTGGGAGAAGAAGTCGTTAAGTAAAGATAAGATGGTAGAAGATGAACTGCTTGCTAACTGTTTCATGTCAATGCCATTTCTTTTAAAAAAGATAAGACGTTTAAAGTATGGCTCCTGGAAAACGCTAAGCATATGGGAAGAGGTGCCTATGAATTCTCTCTAACTGACAGCTACTTATAAATATGTGAACTTGTTTGGGTTTTTTATCTTTTCAAGTCTTAACTTTGCACACTGTTGGTTAAAATGTGAAGCCTTGGGTAATCAGTAAATAACACAATCAGGTCACATGCAGTAAAAGAAAAGTTGCAACCTTTAATTCCTGTATCTTTTCTTTTCTGAGAAAATGGAGGCCTCACTTTCACATAATTGAACCAATGTAGATGGGTAATGTTCTTATTCTCTTGACTCCTACTGCAGTGCCCAGCATGATGACCTCTAAAGGGCAGGAGATGAGGTTGGTGAACAGTACAGCGTGGTACCCAGACACATCTCAAACAACCGCAGACAGAGGTTACCAGGGAACTCAACAGATGTGCTCTGCTTTTGGTAAACCTCCCCCCAGAAGGACACCACGGTATAGCTGTGAGTCTAAGACTCAGAATATCTCCTGACACTCTCAAACCTTCCCTGTTCTTTGTAGCACTCAGCATAGGGATAGAGAATCAATTTACAGGAGTTGAATCTTAGACACCAGTAATGCTACACAGAACTATAAATGAAATTTTCCCTGAAATGTCGTGACAGAGACTCTTTTGGAATCTGGTTTCATACATGGAAATCCCCACATACCTTTTTTTTTTAACCTATCAAATGTGTTTAGCAATCTTTATAAAGTATGTAGTTGAAAACTAAGATTTAAAAATGTACTTATTAGAATCTTTGGTTATTTATATAGTTTGGAAAAAAAGCATGGACACAATCTCAATGATAATCTCTTCAGCATTGTGGTCAACTCATTTTAAAATACCCACCTTTTATGTTCACTGAGCTTTGGGGCAACTTGCTTTAACCTCACTGTGCTTAAATATGCCAATCAAGAAATAGATAATAATATTATCCAAATCATAGTAATGCTGTGGGCTAAAGTAATATATACACTACAGATATACTTCATACATATATGCTTGTGTGTATACAAAAATCTGTATAAAACTTGAACAACAACGTGTAACAAACATAAGCACTATAGAAACCCCTGGCCTGTTCACTCTGCATTCTGCTCATATTTAAGCAGTGGGATACCAAACATTTGAGATCAGTGTGCCTTGTTTAAACATAAATTCATTTAATATTATTTCCCTGTTTATAATTCAGTTTTCTAGAATTTAGATAAAATTGAATGACTCAATTATTATAAGATTTTAAATTACTCCTTGATGTATACCTGACAAGTATATGAGTAGATGATGTAATGATTCTATTTCAACATGGGATGATTCATGTTGATTTTCAACGTAACAGGATCTGAAAGCATCTATGAAAGAAGCCTGTAGGCATGTCTATGAAGGACTATTTTGAGAAAGTCAGCCTCTGGGCAGGCTAGGGAGGAATCTAGATTAGGGAAACTGAGGTGAGAAGATACACTCCAAAAGTGGCTGGCACTATTTCCTCGGCCTTGGGTCTGTACTGTATAAAAAGGAGGAATATAGCTAAACAGGAGCATTCCTTACTCAGTTCTTCCCATATGGAAGTGCAACATAATCAGTTCTTTCAAGCCCCTGCTGTTAGGACTTCCTTCAGTGCTGGACTGCACTCGGGAAGTTTAAGTCAAAGTGAACCACCCTTCCCCTCTTATGTCCCTTGTCAGGGTATTTCTTACAGGAACAAGAGAAGTATTTAAGACACCATAACTGTATCATTTAACTCATTTAACTGTTTATACTTATGATCTTCAGACTGTGTGTGTGTGTGTGTGTGTGTGTGTGTGTGTGTAAAACTGGAGATAATATTGTGTGTTTTCCATTTCCCCACTGGCAAAGAATGTGGCAATATAATAGGTGATTTTGGAATGCTTCTTTAATTGACACATGAAAAATGGTGAAAGGAAAGAAGTAAGGGAGAGTAAGAATGATGAAGGAAAGGATAATTTTCATAGTATATGTAGCTTTTATTTTCTTGGAATGGAGGAGAATTTGATGACATAAAAATTAATCTGACAACCTGTTCCAACCAGTGCCCAGCAGTCAAAATCTAGCTGGAGCCTCTTAGAGCCACCTACTGATGAGGGTTAGCTATGAAGTCCATCATTTATGGTACAAGTGATCCTTTCAGCTGCAGAGTGCCATTATAACACAATGATGTCTATTTTAGGATTGTGTACAGCCTACAAACAGAGCAATCTGACTGAGACCTCTGACAACATCTCCACTGTGTGGCTCACATGGCCAGGCTGGATGCTCAGAGGAACCGATTATACTGAAGATACTAGTCTTCCACACAGCATAGAACCCCTGCCCCAGCTCTGGCTGAGTAAAAAAAAAATGGTCATATTCATGAGGACCACATAATATTACTTGTTTGGGAGTCTGAGCCCTCATTCCACACCTGGATGCTTGATTATTCTATGTATAACCTCTTAGATGCTGTATATTAGAAACTCCTCAACCATCCAGACAAGCAGTTAACAGGCCAGTTTTCTATAGCATTAAGATAATGAGAATTATTTGAATCTGGTAGATTTACAGGGAGCCATCTGAACTCCTGATATTATTTGAAATGATTTAGAAAACACTTGAGTAAGATGAGGAGTTGTAATTGTATTAAGGGATGTAGGTAAGTCCACACAAGACCTTTCAGTTCAATTAGAAAAACTAAGGGTTAACACTGCCGACTATACCAAAAGTGCCAGTTGTTTTACACAAAGGTGATTGTCTTTGCACAAATCAGAAATGATACTCAGATCACTAAAGGGGCAGCTGAGACTGTTTTTGTCTCTGCAGTCATTTTTCACAGTTCATTCTTCTGAACTCCTTTATCCTCCTCATGTTGTAGGAGGTCGCTTGTTTGTCCCCATTGCTCAGCCCCGAAATAACCACCCAGAAACTGTATTAATTAAATCACTGCTTGGCCTATTAGCTCTATCTTTTTATTAGCTAGCTGTTACATCTTAATTTAACCCATTTCTATTAACCTGTGTATTGCCACGTGGCTGTGGCTTACTGGCAAAATTTCAGCTCAACTTTTCTCTGCGGCTACTACATGGTGTCTCCTGACTCTGCCTTCTCTCTCTCCCAGCATTCAGTTTAGTTTTCTCCGCCAATCTCTGTTCTGTGAATCCACTGGCCAAAAGCAGCTTCTTTATTCATTAACCAATAAAAACAACACGTATATAGAAGGACTTCCCATACCACAGCCCTCTTTTGCTAACTCCAACCTCAGACCTCAGGAGATAGTTGGTTTTCTGTTCTGATTCCCTTCTATAAGTTCAAGAACTTCTTTTAATCCTTGTTCATTCATTCTGTTCGGTCCTTACAGTGCACTTAAAATTTGAATCAAATTTGTAATTTGAGTATTTTAGAAAAAGCATCTGAAATACATTAAGTGCTATTAAAGTTGGATCTATCCTAGACTTTTAGAATCACAATACTGTGAGTTTGGCTTCTGGTATATTCTGTTAAAATTTAATTTAAGGAAGCATTGAAACTTTGATGAGCAGGTAACACACCTAGGCACAACTAGGACCACTGGTCATCCTTGTCCATAAGTTCAGAAAAATTTTCAGTTCTTAATTATAATTAAAAATGTTAAGTAGATTATATTTTTATTCTATGTGTTTTAATTATAATATGAATACATCATTCCTCCCCTTCCCCTTCCTCCCTCCAAACCTTCTTATCTTAGTCCCATCTCTCCCACTCATATTGATAGTCTCTTTTACTTATTATTGTTACAAACACAGAAGGAGAAACAAATACACATATTACCATATAAATGCAATTGTTTCAGTCCACTTTGTGTTGTTTGTATGTGTACGATTTCAGGACTGACCCCTTGGTTACATCATCAATAGGGTGCTCATCCCTGAGGACTAATTTACCCCTCTCTCAAAAGGCAGTAGTTCCTGATAAGTTCTTCCCCTACTGTTGGAGCCCTGTGAGAGTACCCCCTTCCAGTTAGTTGGCATTGTCTTGATCAACTATAACTAGTAGTTATTTTAGAATTTTATGTGCAAAAGATTTAATTTGGAAGCTGAGACTGATTCAACCACAGAGAGCATTTTGCATGAGCTGATGACCTTTAGCTAGTTTGGGATGCTATAATCTTAAACAGCAGAATCCATTCAGAGAGGGTGGGGAAAGGAGAGGAGGAGGAGTCAATGGGCAACTTCAGGACTACAGAACACTGCCATTGTACTTACATTGTGATGTTGTCACAACACAAATACTCTCCAGAGCCCTGGAAAATGAATAGAGAAGAAAAGAACTTCTCCTCCATTAGTTTATGCAAGGGAGAATATGTTCTAATTGTGCTGTAGTTTTAACGAGGGGTGGAGCAACAGGGATGGAACGTGAAAGCCCAGGAAGGCTCTGGAAGCTCCTTTATCCCAGCTGTGTTAACCTCTGTGGAACAGATGAGAAACTTGCTAAAACAGAACTGCAAACTTCCTTAATCAATTGACACCATGAAATTTATAATAAAATTAACCCCCCAATATCTGCTCCAGGAACATCTGGACTTTGTTATTTTCTCTTGAACTTGCCCTTCAACTGCCGACAAGAAATTATTTAAAGCCCTTTTCCTGTTCCTTCTCTGCAAGGAATTTTAACTTCCATTTTGTTTTTACAGGTACCAGTAACAACAATTATAGAATTTATCATTTATAAGTATTTTTCATTTTAAATGATTTCACATATTAATAAATTGGGAAATGAATACACATACCTACATTTACCCTCTCTCAAGCTATTTTGGTTGTTTTGCTTTTTAGTAACCCATGAAGCCCAATTAGTGTTGTCTATAAATAAAAGGGTGTAAAGCCATCCACTGGAGAACAGGAATTCTATCAGTTGCCTCAACCTCATAAAAAAGAATTGTTCTCCCTCCATTAGTAGTTATTCATAGCCAATAGCTCCTCAATATAGGGTTGTGCCTGGAGATCATATAACCCATCTACTCTAATATTTAGGTTGACCTGATCTTGTGCAAGTGTAGTGAAGACAACCACATCTCCTGTGAGTTCATGAGTTTGAGAACCATGCCATGCCCATAGGCAGCAGCCTACATCACTGCTACACATCATTTTGGGTATATTCTTCTTTCCTTCTCTGTGAGGTTCTCTGAGGCTTCATGATGGAGCGGCTAAGATAGCTGTCCCATTTAGGGCTGAATATGAGTCTCTGATTTTCAGAATTTTGAACAGTTATTCAGTTCTCAGTTAACTACCATCTATTCTAGCCAAGGGTGAGAGCAGCCCAGGCCTATGGGCATAAGCATATATATTTAGAAAGTGATTGGAATTTGACAGCATGATCATTTAGAAAATAAAAATGCAAGGTTCTATGTTAGAGCCTATGACACCCCCCCCAGCCATGGGCTTTGGACCATGATTATAAGGCCAGGCATAAAATTCCTTCCCGTGGAGCAGGGCTCAAACCCAATCAGAAGGTGGCTAAGCACCTATCTCCTAGTCCTACCTTTGTATAAGAGAAATCTATGAAAAGTATAAATAAACAAGTGCTCATGGACTCCACCCCAGGCCTTCAGACTTAACTGTGTTTAGAATGACGGTTCTGTCTTTATCATTCTTAAACACATCTGTTGAAGACAGATGCATGCTTCATGAAATGTAATTTCTTATTTAGGTAAGAATCTTGAGATCTCTGAGATGCTTAACTTAACAAGTCAGGTCCCTGATTTGAGGCTTTCGGTCCAGTTGGTCAGATGGTAACAAGGACTAGTAGCTCTGCTTAACTCCAATTACTATTACCTCCCTTTCCCGTGCTAATCATAAAATTCTATGGGTGATGTGTTATACTCTAATGAAGTCAGCTCTCTTTGCTGTAGGACTCCCTAGTTTCCCCCTTCTTAGAAAAGAAAGTAGAGAGATTGTTTTCAGTGAACGGGAAACCAGTGGGTGGGGAGAATGTGCAGGAGATAGCATTTCTGTGTCCTTGCTCAGTTGTAAGAGCTGGAACTCAACCAACAAGGAAACTTACTGGCATTCCAGATAGAACCCAGAGGTCTTTTGTGGGCAGCAAGGGATGCCCCCATTTACATGCTAGGATACTCCTTGTATGCACAACTTAAAATCTCAGCAGGGAAGCTCACGGCAGTTGGGGACTAAAATTAACAACAGGAGAATTACCTTGATTTTGAGTAAAAGCAGAAATTCAGCAAAGTTGTTATTATGGTTAAGCTGTAGATAGTAAATATCTTTTGAGGCTTTGTAGTTACCCAGTGTTAAATATATCAAAGTGATCCACAAATCACCAGTTCCCAGGCAGCAGCCTGATAAGGGATTGGAATCATGAGGAAATAATGACAGTAACACCTACTTTTACCTTGATCTGCACATATTTAGGTGCAGCTTATCAGTGCTTCTGGTCACTATAAAGTTAATATGTTATCAACATTGTGGAATTCTGAAGCTGAGAAAGTTTAAAGCACTTAGAGATAGCACAACAGAAAGAAGTCAGACATTGTGTTAAAACATAGGTGTAGGTCATTTTAATTTTTCATCTTTACTTTTCCAAATCGCATCATCAACTATTCCTAAATACCATATAATTTGATAATTGTTGAACCATTTTCTTAAGTATGTATATCATATTCAAACTGTACACCTATTCAGAGAGCTAATTTTTCATATAGAACCTACTATTTTGGTTTCCTACTGAATTATCACAAAGATCCACCATTGATCATTGTAACCACAGTCCTCAGGGACAATACTAAATTTACAGCCTTCTAAATTACTAAATTGCTAGTTACTTAGCTATTATTCATCTTCTAAGTGGGTTTTAACAGTAAGCAATTGTCTTCCTAGCACTTTTGTCACCAAGTGAGTCTTTCAGTTCTGCTTTTTATGTCTGTAGATGACTTGATTTGTTTTGGGTCTGTAATAAACAGAATCACTGCTATTGTATGTTTCTAATGAGTTCCAAACAATATGCTTTTCTTCATCTTGATTCTTCTCCAACAGTTCAGCAAAATGGTGCACTTAAGAGTTCTACCAATGTGTGTAATGGTAAACAGATGACTAATAAATGTCTAGATATTCAATGAAAACATTCAAGTGAACATTTCTCAGGAATAAATAAATAGCCATTAAGAGCTTAATAGGGACTGTTGTCCATGTTAACCCATAGATGGGAAATATAGTGGTTTGGAAGAATGTACAAATGGATGAGTTATTAATGGCCATGCTTTTAAAAGGGGATGTTCACTCAGCAACATAAATAGGAAGCAAGTCCAAAGAGGAAGTCCCTCAGCTTCTGGCAATAAGTTATAATAACCTTAAAATAATCAAATGACGGAACCGGAAAGCTCTAATTAACGTCACCACGCATCAGTTCTGTTCCTTTGATTCCTTTGGGCTCTAGATTCTTTAAATGTTTTCTGTATATTTTGTGGAGGCAACTTAATATCCTGCGCTGATAACTTCCACTGTCCTAGAATTTCAATGAATACATTGCATACAGAACATCGCTCTCACCTGTCATCCAATCAGTGTCACAGAATTTTCATTCTGAAATTACTCTGCGGCCAACATCCTTGGCTAGTGACTCATTTCTGCTTACTGGTTTCTGCTAGTACCCACTTGACAAACTGTCCACTCATAACCTCGTCTTCATTGGCTTTGTGGCCTTGTTAGGATTCCTATGAACTCTTTAATTCCGTTGCTTCCTGGCTCAGAAATCTTCAAAAACTGAAAATACTAAATCATTCATCTGACATCATTGGATGTCAGTCTTCAACTCTCAAATTAGCTTTGTGTGACAATCATAAGTGTGGCGATGGACCTAAGGAAGGAAGGAGCATGGACAGAAGAGAGAGACATACAGAGACAGAGAGAAAGAGAGAGACACAGAGAATTAACTGCCTTTCCTGAAGTATTGTCACATTTTCTCCCACTGCTGACTTTGGAAGGTGTAGTTTTCTTTTTTTAAAAAATAAGAATGGCCCCCATAGGGTTATAGATTTGAATGCTTGGTCACCAGGGACTGGCACTTGTCAGAGGTGTGCTTGTAGCCATGACAGAAGCACAGAGTTTGATTCCCAGGTCACACATGATGGAAGGAAAGAGCAGATCCTCTTTTCTAACCTACATATCATTGCCACACTAAATACATAAATATATATACAGAACAGACAATTATAATGCTACCATGTGACTGGCTTTGAGGGGAATCTGCCAGACATCAAGATGCCCAGTGAAACTTGAATTCTCAATAAACATCAAATGACTTCTTAGTACCCCAATACTACATGGGATATACTTACATTAAAATAATTTTCAACTGGGAATTGGGGGCACAAGCCTCTAATCCCAGCACTTGGGAGGTAGAGGCAGGTGGATCTGTGAATGTGAGGCCAGTCTGGTCTACAAGAGCTATTTCCAAAACAGGCTCCAAAGCTACAAGAAACCCTGTCTCGAGAAACAAACAAACAAAAAAGAAACTTAAAAATAATTTTTTATTTTTTTGTAAATTCAAACATAGGTATTATAAAGTTTCCTTATGACAAAGTACATTGGAAAAAATGGTTCTAGAGAGGACCGGTCTTAACCTGTTTAGGTGATGACTGCCTGATGGGTTATCTGGTTTGTGATCAGTTTCTCTCCATCTGCTACTCCCAATTGCTTTGCTAATAGAAAACTCAGGAAGGCACACTATTTCCTGCATGTTTTCTCATGAATCAGTTTCTTTTTTCCGAAATACTTAAAACAAACCCTAAAAATATTATTCCATTTTTCAAATATACCTCCTAACATTATCTTAACCAGTATCACTTTGATTTTTTTTGATGCTGAGGTAGATTTTGCTATATTGCATATATTGCTATATTGCTTATTTAGGAATATGCAAAACAATAAAAAATAAAAATAAAAAAAGAAATATACAACGAATGCCATCCACATGATATCATTAATGGACATGGTTATTAGTACCTGTTTTTGTTTTATGACTTTCATTTTAAAATTGCAAAACACTATGCTTTGAGGCAGTCCACTACAGGCATGCGCACTGTAACGTTGGGGAAACTGTCACACAAAATGACTGTTATGCTTTTTTGGAAGTCTGCTCATCATTAACAGTATAAATAGACCTTGAGTCAACTTCTAAACCATTAAAAATGGCTTTGAAAAAATGGTCTGCACTGACTTTGGATAGCATGTATTTTCAATGGTGGGAAAAAGAAAGCTCTGGTAAATGTAAATGTTTATTCTGGAAAAATCAGAGAATATTAAAGTAAAACACATAGAAGTTGGAGTCAGGAGTATTTATTAACTAGGTTTGTGCCTTTAAGGCAAATGGAATAGGCCTTTAATGCACTCGCTTTCTTAAGTGTTGACATTTATGTATAATGCATGCTTGTATGTATTTTATTAGCAGTTGGAAAATTATCTTTCTAGGTTTTTTTTAGTTTACTTTGTATTTTAAGGACTATTTGTTATCTACTTGATAGGGACTTCCAATTACAGAAAACATGAAAATATGAGTTACCTAAAATAAGACCTCCTACTTCCTCTTAGTAAATGAAATACTCCTTAAAAACTTAATATCGCAAAACTTGAAATCTCCAAACTTTTCCAAAAATGGCAATAAAATCAGGAAACAACCACAAGACAGTGAATGCTTTGCTGTGTTGTAAGAAGAAAGGTGGTGGAAATACCTGATTCTCCGAGATCAAGTTTAAATTTCCTCTCTTCTGTGCCAATGCATTCAGGACTACTTCTCATTTTTTCTTCTATCAAGTTCAGTGTAATTAGATTATGTTGATGCCTTTGATCTACTTGGACTTGAGTTGTGTGCAAAGCAATAGATATGGATCTATTTGCATTCTTCTACATGTCAATATCCAGTTATGCTAGCATCATTTGTTAAAGATGCCTTCTTTTTTTCATTGCATAATTTTGGATACTTTATAAAAATATGGTGTTCACAGGTGTGGGCTTATGTCAGGATCTTCAATTTGATTCCATTGGTCCACGTGTTTGTTTTTATGCCAGTACCAAACTACTTTTATTACTATAGCTCCATTATAGACCTTGAAGCCAAGGATAGTGATACTTCTAGAAGTTCCTGCATTGTACAAGATTGTTTTAACTATTCTGGGTTTTTTGTTTTTCCATATGAAGTTGAGTGTTATTCTTTTGGGGTATGAGAATTGTGTTGGGATTTTGATGGGGATGCATTAAATCTGTAGATTGATTTTGGTAAAATTGTCATCTTTACTATGTTAATCCTACCTATTCATGAGCATGGGAGATCTTTCCATTTTCTGATATCTTCCTCAATTTCTTTCTTTAAAGGTTTAAAGATCTTGTCAGATAAGTCTTTCACTTGTTTGGTTAGAGTTTTCTCCAGGTATTTTATGTTATTTATGGCTATTGTAAAGGGTGTTTTTTCTCTGATATTTTTCTCAGTCTGTTTATCATTTGTATATAGGAGAACTACTAGTTTTAAGTTAATATTACATCCTACCACATTACTGAAGGTGTTTATCAGCTTTAGGAGTTTGGGGTCACTTATGTATACTATCATATCATTTCCAAATAGCAAAAGTTTGACTTTTTTTCCAATTTGTATCCCCTTAATCTGCTCTAGTTAAAACTTCCTATACTGTATTGAATAGATGTGAAGACGTGGACAACCTTGTCTTGCTCCTGATTTTAGTGAAATCATCAATAGTAGCACAGTTACTAAGAACAACAATTAATAAATGGGATTTCCTGAAACTGAAACGCTTCTGCAAAGGCAAAGGACACTGTTAATAAGATAAAACAGCAGGCTACAGAGTGGGAAAAGATCGTTACCAATCCCACATTTGACCAACAACTAATCTCCAAAATATTTAAAGAACTCAAGAAGTTAAACATCAAAATGCCAAATAATCCAATTAAAAAATGGGATACAGATCTAAACAGAGAGTTCTCAACAAACGAATCTCAAATGACCAAAAGATAATTAAAGAATTGCTCAACATTCTTAACCATCAAGAAAATGCAAATCAAAATGATTCTGAGATACCATTTTACACCTGTAAGAATGGCTAAGATCAAAAACACTGATGATGATGTTGGAGAGGATGTGGAGAAAAGGAAACACTCCCCCACTGCTGATGGGTGTACAAACTTGTACAGCCACTTTGGAAATCAGTATGGAGGTTTCTCAGAGAATTGGGAATCAATCTACCTCAAGACCCAGCTATACCAATTTTAGGCAGATACCCAAAGGATATTCAATCATACCACAAGAACACTTACTTAGCTATGTTCATAGCAGCATTATTTATAGTGGCAAGAACCTGGAAATAAGCTAAATGCCCCTCAACCAAAGCATGGATAAGGAAAATGTAGTAATTTATACAATGGGGTACTATTCATCTATGAAAAAAAAAACAGTGACATCATAAAATTTGCAGGCAAATGGATGGAAATAGAAAAACACATTCTGAGTGAAGTAACCCAGGCCCAGAAAGATAAACATGGTATATATTCACTCATAGGTGGTTGTTAGGAGTAAAGCACGGGATAACCAACCTACAATCCACAGCCCCAGAGAGGCTAGATAACAAGGAGGGCCCACAGAGGGATGCATGCATGGGAAGGGAAAATAGGAAAGATCTCCTGGTTAAACTTGGCAGCCGGGAGGAGCATTGGGGGAGATGGAGGGATGGGAACTGAGGGAGCTAGTTAGACAGGCTAAGTGCAGGAAGCCAGTTGAGAGAAAAATGGAAGGGGAGAGTAACAAAAGAGATGGCTTAATGGGATGGTATTTCAGGGTTAGGGAGGAACCTGGTGCCAGGGAAACCCCAGGAACGCATAAGGATGACCCCAACTAAGACTCCTAACAATGATGGAGAGGGTGCCTGAACTGGTCATCTATTGTAAGCAGACTTCCCTAATTGTCATCAGAGATACTCTATCCAGTAACTGATGGAATGAAGCAGAGTTGAGGAGAGGGGATAGGAGGAGAGGAGGGAGGGAAACTGATTGGTATGTAAAATAAATTAAAAAAACTTTATTTAAATAAAAAATCCCCTCTTCTATATACAGCAATGTGATCAGGGAGATGGTTTATTCCACTATGTTTTCTACTGTGTAATGTAAAAAATGTGAATGACAATTGAAAACAATCAAAACAGAATTGAATAATTTGTATAAACTGTCCAACTTCTCAGCTTTTCTAACTGTATTATCACTTAGATCTCTTAATAATTATAGTAACTACTCATCACAACCATTTTGCTGAAATGAATAATAGTAATAAAACATAGTTATTGTATGAAAATATGCTGTCAAGGGAAAACTTGTATGCAAATGGCCACACAGATGTGAAACTGCTGCTCTAGTTCAGATAACTCTTCCCATGGCTAATGGTCTAATGGTTTGTCCCCAGACTGTGATGCAGTTGGGTGTAAGGCCTCAAGAGAAATCTGTAATTGATGGGAGGCATGCCCAAAGAAGATCATGGAATGGCAGTCCCATTTTTTTATCTTTCCTTTCCCCATCATGGTTTTGCTCTACTGTGCATATCAGTCCCATCCCATCATGAGCTGAAATATCTAAAAACCAGAAACTAAACTAAACATTTTCTCCTTTTTTTGCACATTTTTCTATTTAAAACATTTTTTTTATTTTACACACCAATCCCAGTTCCTCCTCTCCTCTTGCTTCCCCTATTTTCTCCCCACCCCCAACCCCGTCCACTCCTCAGAAAGGGTAAGGTTTCCCATGAGGAGTCAACAAAGTCAGTCACATCACTTTAAGACAGGACCAATGCCCTCCACCCTGTATCTAGGCTAAGCAAGGTATCTCTTCACAGGGAATAGGCTCCAGAAGGTCAATTCATGCAGGGGTATATCCTGATCCCACTGCCAGTGGTCCCACAAACTGCCCAAGTCACACCTTTCTCTTTTAAGTCAGGTTATCTGAGTTATTTCTCACAGTACTAGAAAGTGACCAGTAGAATGGTTAAGAAATGAAAGAAATTTAAATGCCAACCTACTGATGGACAGACATAAAGCATGGCAGAAAAATAAAATGGAGAACCATACAACAGGACAAAGTGAAAATATACTGATGCATATGGACATCCATTTTTCATCCTAACAAACATAAAGAAGCCCAATTCAGATGTCTAGTCCACAGGGATAGAGTGTCTACAACAGGCAAGCTAACACAAATAGAAAGGAGCCTACTTCTCATCAGGAGCTGTGGGGTGGGTCAGCTATGGAGCCACTGCCAATACAACCAGAGTTTTTATTGTCAACGATAAAATATTTCAGTCATAAATATCACAAGTATTTTTCTTTTTTTAGTTTTTATTTTTATTTTATTTATTTATTTATTTTATTATTTTTTTCATTTCTAAATATTTTT
>LOJH01028999.1:0-17568 GCA_001685095.1 Ellobius talpinus | reverse complement strand
CTCTCTCTCTCTCCAGGATCTCACAGTAGGATGACCCAAAGTTTTCATCTTCTTGACTTCCTACCTCTTGAGTACTAACAGCAGCCATCCTGGTTTCCTGTCTGTCTACCTGCCTGGTCTCCACATCACAGTCAGAATGGTCTTTTCAAAATATGATTTTCCCCAGCTCCTTACCAAGACTTCTTCCGGGCCCTACCTAGGTCTTCCACCTCACTGAACACCCCACAGCCTCTGTATCTTATATAGAGCCTGCACTTTGAATTTGCTCCGCTCCTCCTGACCAAAGAGTGCTGTTATGCTGATACCCAGCCAGAACTCAAAGGTGATGAGTCAGAGCAGCAGAGACGCTGAAGGAGTTTGAGTCGGAAGAGTGACGACATACTTGTTGGCTTATGTCCCTGAAGGGCACCTGGCGATTGTATTAGGAATGAACTTGAGAAGACAGGATTAAGCAACTTCCAGGTGAGCAGTGGGGGAGGTTTGGATACAGGTAAGAGGAGGGCAGGTTCATGACACATTGGAAACTGAGGCTGTCAAGATCTGGTAATAGGTATCATAAAGGAGAACGAGAGACAAGACAAAATTGAACGGGACCCTCCAAGTTTTGGCTGGGCCGCTGAGAGGATGTAGGCTCATTTCCTGACATCCTTGGAAGGCACAGATAGGTGCTCACTGGCCAGCTCTACTGTATGCCTCTGCCAGGTTCTTTATGAGCTCTAGGCTGTCAGGGCAAGGAGGGCAGAGAATGCTCACAGTGGGGAGGAGACTGGGGAGCCTGAATAAAACACAGAGGAAGGACACTCCTTGAAGATGAGCTTGAGAAAGCTTGCTGGTCCGTGACATCACAGCCATCTCTCTGTGTATTAGCCCCTCCTGTCTTCACACCCTTCCCATCCACTCCAGATACCATTTCTTACCATTTCTACTTCTGTCCCCCATTACTACCCTCAGCTCAAGGTTCCCCTAACCCAATTTCTGGCAACACACCAACTTTGCCTGAATCCAAGGATCGCTCATCTCTGGTTGCGAAGCAGTGTTGGAAAGCCCCAGGGATTGGTGGCACTAAACCGCTGATGCCCCTCTGCATTTACGGTCTGTGACTTCGGTGGACCCCAGGGCTATTGACTGGCCTTTCCTAGCCCCCTTGTTGGCTCTGTCACACTCCACGGTGCTTCCTGCAGGTTCTCTTTAACCATTTCCTAAACCCCACATCTCTCCCGAGCTAGTAGAAAAAGCCCAGCCTTCTCCATCAACCTGTGAGCTTCCCTAAGTCCCACACGACATGCTCCTATCTCTCCCTAGTCTGGTGGGTGTCCTTCTGGCTACTGCTTCAGTCTGAGTCTCAAACCTTCCCATTGGCTCTGACTATTCTTCTATCCACCCTCTTTCTCCTCATCAGTACCCAGCTACTCCTCTAGCTGCTTCTTATAACTACTTTCAGACTTGCTCAGATCTTCCTAATTTTTTGAAGAGAACAGTTTTGGAGGACCTCAGTGTGAGACCTGAAACTCTAAAGCTGCTAGAGGAAAAATTAAGGTTATTGTTTATTTAACAAATAGGAGTGAAGTTGGGGCTTTCTGAACAGAACTCCAATACCATCGAAAATAAGGCCAGCCTTCGGCAAATGGGACGTCGCAAGAATCCAAACATTCTGTACAGCAAGGGCAACTTTGGTTCGGCGGAAAGTCAGCCCAAGAACAGGAGAAAACCATTGCCATCTATGCATCTGGCAGAGGCTTCATGTCTAGACTAGAGAAAGAACTCAAAAAGCTAAATGAGAAAACAATTAAAAAATGGGCTGTGGACCTGGACAGAGAGTTTTCAAAATAAGAAATACAAGTGCCTAGTAAATACACTAAAAAGGGATTAACATCTTTCTCTAGCTGTTGGAGAAAGCCAGATTAAAACTACCCGGACAGTCCATCTCATCCAATCAGATCAGATACCCTGAAGAAAACAGGTAACAACAGATGTGAGCATGGGTGTGAGGAAGGGAGACCCTTATCTCCTGGTGGTGGACTGTACACTGGATAGCCATTTGGGGTCTTCTCCAAAAGGCTAACCTAGAACTATTATGTGGCCTAGTTATACCACACGTAAGCATGGGCCCCAAGGACTCCACATTCTGCAGCCGGGACCCTTGTGCCTCCGCATTCATTGCTGCTTCATTCACAGGAGCCAGGAAATGGAGGGAGCCTAAATGCTCATCAACTGATGAGCAGATAATTAAAATGTGTACAAATACACAGTGGAATTGTATTCGTGTGTGAAGAAAAATGAAATTTGCAGGAAAACATATGGAACCAGAAAATATTATGATGAGTGAGGAAACATGGGCCCAGAAAGCTGAACGCCACGTGGCCTCTCTCATACGTGGATCAAAGCTTTGAATTTTTAATTTGTGCATTTAAGTTGTCTATATAGACCAGAGAGCCTGAGAGAGGCCATTGCGAGGGGAGAGACCGTAAGGGGAGAAGGGAATCTATAACACATATGGTGTGAAAACACAGTGGGAATACAGATTGTGGCAAGGTCCAAACAAAGATGGGGTGGGGGTGGGGAGAGGAGGGGTTGGAGGGAAGATTAGCCGAAACTAAGGATATGTGATGATGCCATATGAAAACTTACTACTTTATAAGCTAAATTTAAAATATAATTAAAAGAAAAAGAATTTGAATAGAGATGCCTTGCTTGAGTACATAACACTGATCCCAGAAGACGGAGCTTATTAAGTTGAAATCCCAACGCCAGCTATGAGATACACCCCTATGAGCTGTTGATCAAGAAGGTCCCTGAAGACCTCAAAACAACACAAGTCATTACCATGTTTTTGTTTGCCAATCAGTACTAGATGGTAAGACCCTATTGCTAAAGACATCACACATTTTGCATGCAGGGCATGGAGAAGCCATGCTGCAATGGAGCTGGAAGCTTCCTCCCTGATGTCTAGCTTTCATAGTCCCAGAAGTTGCTTACAGGTTACTGGAGGAGACAGGTCATCAATGGTCTTAGCCAGCCGTGGACCTTACAGGCTTCAATACCAGCCTAGCAGACAAAATGTGACTACTGGCGCAATGGCAGCATTACTGTCACAGGTGTGACGACTGCATTCTGATCTGAGGCCCACTCACAGGATGGAATTCATACCTGTTACCATGGACATGGTCAAAGGACAATATCTCGGAAAGTTCCAGGTCCTAGTACTAAAACTACCGCCTCTGTTTTGCCCAGGGGATGTGTTGCCAAACTGTCTCCGTGTATAATCGCGTTTACAGACACAGAGCAGAGCTGCCCACAGTCTTACTCAGAGAAACTTGGTTTTGCAGAAAATGGAAGCTGATCCAGAGACTTATGGCTGGTCAAGGTGCTGAGAGTAAGTGACAGTTCCGCACTCGACGGTCTGTATCAGCCCTTCCAAGGCTCAAAGAGCAACTCAGCAGAGGGGGTGGAAAGGATGGAAGAGGCACATCATACGGAGAAGCGCTGTGAAACACTGTCTGCTCAGCACGCCAGGGCCATTGCCCGCAGGAACTCCCAGCAGCTAGGGTTACCTACACAGGATTTGCACAAGACTGGCCCTGTCAACGTTCAGTCATTGATGACAGAGGGTCTCAAGAGTCCTGGGATGTCCTTGGAGATCTGTTGGCATTTGACAGCTTCTTGGGGAAGGAGGTTACTGCCTGCAGTGGTGTGACCACTGGTGAGCTACCCATTCTCCAGGACATAGCTCCATACCCATGCCCATGAAGGCAGCCCTGGTTAAGCTCAGTGGGTCATAGAACAAAACAAAACAAAAATCCTTAAGAGTAGACTAGGGACTCATTGAGAAATGAGGGTTTACTGGGAAGGATGAAAGAGGGTAGGGTGATGAGTGTGACCTAGGTGTTACCTACATGCATGACATATTTTCACTTTTTTAATTTTTTTCTGGTTTTTTGTTTGTTTGTTTGTTTGTTTTATTTTGTTTTTCTAGACAGGGTTTCTCTGTAGCTTTGAAGCCTGTCTTGGAACAAGTTCTTATAGACCAGGCTGGCCTTGAACTCACAGAGATCCACCTACCTCTGCCTCCCGAGTGCCAGGTTTAAAGGCAGCACCACCACCATCCAGCTCATATTTTTGCCTTTTAAATAACAAAAGGAAAAAGGAATCTTGTCTCTTAACTAGAACCCTTATCTGTCTTCTCATGAAAACTTTCTGAGACGATTGCCAATATGTTTTTGTTCCTGTCTTAGTTACCTTTTCTATTGATGTGATAAAACACCACGGCCAAGGCAACTTACAGAAGAAAGGTTTTATTTGGGCTTATGGTTTCGAGGGTGAGGCCGTGAAAGTCAAGGCAGGGGCATGGCAGCAGGAAGGCAGGGCAGCTGGAGCAGAGACTGAGGACTCACATCTTTAACTTCAATGACAAAGCAGGTAACAAGAAGCGAGAATTTAAACCTCAGAGCCGTCCACAGTGACATACTTCCTCCAGGAAGGCCACACCTCCTAAACCTACCCAAATAGTGCCACCAAGTGGGTATCAAGTATTCAAATGCCTAAGGCTATGAGGGCCACTCATTCAAACCCCCACAGTTTCTAGTTAATTTTCATTCTCTCCAGTCTTTAACTTGAGCCTGCCTTCACCATGATCCCCAACCTCGATCGCGATTTGAGTAGTCATCTTTCAGCCACTGTAACCCTCTCTTCCCATTGACTTTTGTGACATTACACTCATTGGATTTTCATATTTCTTAAGCTACTATGCTTGACCTTAAATGAAAGAGTAAATGGGCTTCTCTTTCTTCTTTTTTTCCTTCTGTACTCTTAGATAATTGTGTGGCAGATTATTTGTGGAAATGGTCCAGAGTCATTCTTCCTGTCAACCTATCTGTCTACCTATCATCTATTTAATTTGAATCAGGGCACTCTGTATGGCAAAGCAGCCTCTAATGCCTTATTTCATAGAGGGCAACACTGAACTACCCATCCTCCTGCCAACACTTCCTAAGTAATTTGATTACAAGTGTGTGACACCATGCCTGGATTGTTCTATGCTGATAATGTAACCCAGGACTTTCTTAAGCAGGACTCTACCAACTACCCGGCCATATTCCGGCTCCCTCTTTCTATTTTTATGGTACAACTTTGCAACCTTTTGTATCAGGAGGTAGAGTGTCTTTATCTGCTTCTTAAATCTGGGCTAGTCTTGACTTACTTTGGATGGTGGAACATATCAAAACGACTTAGTGGGTGTCCATCTACTCCCCAAATCTCTCCATCATGTGAACACACCTAAGCTAGCCTCCCGGAAGCAATGAGTATTGTGATCTAGCCACACCAGCTCATAGCAAACCAAGCAGTTGGTGACAGACCAGGCAGCCTAGGAAACAACCAGCTGACCTTAGACACATAAGCAAGCCCATCTGTGACCAACTGAGCCCAGTCAAGGTCATGAAGCCATGCTCACTGTGAGATCATGATGAACAGCAGTGCAGACTGCTTTAGGAAGTTAAGCCTTGGGTGATCTGTTATACGACAAATGCTATTCTGGGTTCACTCCTTCTGTGCCCAGAACGATTGCTTTTACCTTGCTGAGCCCCTAGATTTTGTCTTCAGCATAGGTCTTCCTTCTTTATAACATTCCCCTACTGGACAGTGGCAAAGGCAATGCTATAGAGGTATCTGTAGCACGATTAATAAAACTCAGAGACAGATATTGGGGTTCAACCTGAATGCCAGAAAAGCAAAACAGCCAGACACAGGCTCTTACCTCTACTTCAGTCCAAAATGGCCATCCTGCCTCCAGGAATCCTCAGAATGAGACCGACTGAGAGCTGTCTCCTCCCACCTTATATTCCTCTCTAGTTCTGGGATTAAAGGCATGCACCACTACTGCTCGGTTTCTATGAAAAACTAGTGTGGCTACTGGGATTAAACGTGTGTGTCACCACTGTAAAGCTGATCAGTGGGGCTGTTTTACTCTCTGAACTTCAGGCAAGTTTATTTATTAAAATACAAATGAAATATCACTATAGGTTTCTCTTTGTCACCCAGTGTTATGGGTTTTTCATTGCTCCACCTGCCCTACTGTTTCTGTTGCTATGATGAAAAACACCCTGGCTAAAATCAGTTTAGGAGAGAAAAGGTTTACTTTAACTTACAATTCTAGGTTATACTCCATCACTGCAGGGTGATGTGGCAAGTGTGTGAAATAGCTGGTCACATCACATCTACAGTCAAGATGAGGGGGATAGGGGAGAGAGAGAGAGAGAGAGGCCAGGGGAGAGAGAAGAGAAAGGGGACAGAGTAGAAGAAGAGGAAGAGCAAGAAGAAAATCAAGAGAGAGAGAGAGAATGCATACTGCTTGAGCTCAGCTCAGCTTGATTTCTCCACTTTCACACAGTTTAGAAGCCCCGCCTAGGTAATGATGTCACCCACTGGGCTGGGTCTTCCCACACCAGTTAATTAAGACAATTCCCACAAACAAGCCTATAGATCAAGCTATTGTAGACAATGCCTCATTCGTACTCTTTTCCCAGATGGTTCGAAGTTTAGTCCATCAACTTACAGATAAAACACCTGAGACAAGGAGAGGCTTGACTGCATAACCACACAGAACAAAGTGGTAGATCCACACTTCGAATCCAGGTCTTTTGAGTTCTAAATCTTACTCTGGAATGCACTACCTTCCCCCAATACCTACAGCCCAGGGGTAAACTATGTTCTAATCTCTTTACATTTATTAATGTACCTTTTCTTATATACTCCAGCCCCGTGCTTTCCCTTTTGCTTACTCACCCCTGAGACCTCCAATGGGTCAGTAGCTCCTTAAGAAGCATCTCTGGCTTCCTTTCCTTTCCTAAGAATGGACCAGGAACCCCTCCTCCTCTACTCCAACTAAGGCATCACTGGTGCAAACCTGCCTCCTCCCATGGCCTTGGCTTGACTCTGGGTATCTCTCCCTGGTCCATGAACCTCTTAGTCAGGGATTTTGCCCCAAGAGAGGAGCCATGGATTGCTGCATCTGTTTTGCTCAGCCAAGACCATGATCCAAAATATTCCGAAGGAGAAGCTGCCCAAATGTCATGCTGGCAGAGGCAGGGTCAGAGGGATAGAGGCTGAGTACACCAAACTGCTCAAATCACCAGCTGCTCTCGTAGAAACAGAAACTCAGTCCATTTGGCAATGTCTAAAGCAGGGAGTCTTAAAATGAACTTCTCACAGACAGGGCATTTGCAAAGCCGCTCACCTGAGGCCCGAGTATGCTGGCTTAAGAGAAACGGCAAGAGATCAGGAGGGCTCTGCTCTCTCTTCTTCATTTTGCCAACAGACATTTTATACTGAAAACAGACTCTAAAACTGTGCTAGCAATGGGAGATTTATGGAATGAAGCCGGTTGCCTTGCCCTTAACTCAGGGAACGAAAGACTGAAATAGACCCCAAGGGTGGGTGCCTGCCTTTGATAGTGAAAACCAACCCCGAGCAGCATGGGAGAGACTTGCCCAGAGCCCAAGTCTCAGAAGCCCAACCAGGAAACAAAGACACCATACAGCAGAGGGCCACCAAGGCCATTTCAGCTACCTTTGATTTGATGAGACGGAAGTCACCTTTAGGAACAGAATCCTGGGTTCTAGAAAATGTCCCAAGCAATTAAAAAAAATCATTAATGTTCAGGGAGCAAACTCTGATGTGGCAATGAATCATGTCCAGAATACATCTCAAGAAGTTTCTCAGGGAAGCGTCAGGAGTCTTTAACTATCCACCATTCGAGGAATTCCTCTAAGACCTCTGCTCTCAAATCAAGAACAGAGAGTGAAGGGCTGTAGAGAGTGTGCATCAGGTTGTCCTTGGTGGCAACAGCTGGACATTCATTTGGACTGCAGGTTCCCCTTTGTGCATAAGTGTGGCAAAGACTAGGGAATCCATATTTTCCTCTTCTTGGGTACATGGCTGAACTACATTTCCCAGTATCCCTTGCACTCAGATATGTCCAAGAGACCAAGTTCTAGCCATTGCAGTAGAGGGAGAAGAGATGTGAATATGCAGGCTTGGACGTTAGAAAGTCTAATCAAAGCCTTCCAAAGGAAAAAGGCCTGGAGATGGATGGTAATGGTGGCTTCACAGCAGGGTGGCTGTGCTTAAGGCCACTGAATTGTATACTTGAAAAAGTTAAAATGATAGATTTTGTGAGATGGTATATTTCACCTTATTTTAAAATTTTTATATAAAATAAATTTACACAAATCTTTAAAACTCCTGAATATGCTCCTTTTCCCTTCCAAAGGCTGAAATGGAGACAATTTTAGGACAATCTAAGAAGACCCTGGAACTGTTGAAAGTTGTTCTCACTATAAACACACAGTTTCAAGGATGGTTAATACATTTCTGTTGTATTTGAGCCAGCATACTTGTCGGGGCTTATGTATATTAATTATCTACTGTTGTGTGCTGTATTGTCCCCAATCCTAGTGGCTAAAGATGACATATATTCCATCACAGTTTCTGTGAGTCAAGACAGGGCGTTACTGAAGTAGTTGGTTCTCACTTCAAAGTCCTCATAGGCAGCAATTTGATGGCCGTCAGAGCTACAATCATCCAGAGCTTGACTGACTAGGGAAGGCAATATCTGCTTCCAGGCTCGTCCCCAAGATGGTTGGTGTGATTTAGTGGCTCACAGGCTGTCAGCCAGAAGCAGCCCTCAGCTAGTGGCTATGTGAGCCTTTCCACAGAGGAGCTTGCGACGTGGATGCATGCTTCATCGCAGTCGGGGGCAACAGCTGGAGGGCAAGAAGGAGTAAGAAGGAAGTCAGAGTTTCCAGCCTCATCTCAGCAGGGAAATCTCTGCCTCCTGCCACAGTTAGTTCACTGGAAACAAGTCGCTCTGTCTAGCCCACACTCAAAGGCTAATAATAAGTAATAAAGGAGAATGATAGGCTATGAAAGAAAGCCAGGAGGCAGGCTTTTTGGAAACTGCATGGCCTATTTGTTACAGCATCTATCTTGCCTAACTGTTGCAATAAGCCTAATGGCTTATTCTCAGTTTTGGTATGGGTATTTCTGGAGCCTCGTGTATCTACCCGTTTCTGGAGGCAGAGGTGTTTAGTTTCAGGTTATGGGTAACTGCAGGGTAAAGAGCAAGTGATAAGATTCTAAGAAAATGTTCTAGCATTATCTGCATCAGCATTGTGACTACAGCTGTCCAACACCAGTATCAATCAGGGAACGTTTTTCTTTTCTCTTACTAACTCTTCTGACTGAAAACCATAACAGAACATTCCCGCCTTGGTGGCTTTTGCTACCCTGTTTCCTGAAGATTCTGACTAGCTTCTGGTACTTCCGAAGATGGAAAAGGAAGAACACCAATCCGGCTTTCCTGGGGCCTGATCTGGGAAGTAGCTGGCCAGACAGCTGTCAGATGCAAAGATCCTTGCTATGTGTGTAGCTACATTAATTGCTCATCTGGCTAAGCCCCGTTCCTCTCCAGATGTTGCATCACGGCACTGCTGGAATTGCCGCTTCCAGCCCCCTCTCATCGCTCTAATTAAGCCAAAATAATAAGGCAACATGTTAGACATGACGATCAAGTTTTAATTAGACTTTGATAAACCCAATGTGAATTTGGCCTCGTCAGGTGCGCCATTTCTGATGAGCAGTGAGGCTGGTGAATCAGAAGATGGTCTGGGTATAAATAGAAGCTAGTCTTGATTTCGTTTGTGTGTACAGAAGCCAGAGTTTGGGGGGGTCACCACAATAACCCTTTATGTTGAGAGAGCACTTCCCAGGTTGCAGAGTTTTTATTCCCCCAGCCTACTGCTGAGTAACGGTGTGAGCCAAGGCTTGTTTGGCACAAAGCACGCAAGCCCAGATGGCAAGAGGAGAGAAAGGATAACATTTAATCAGTTCCTACGCTGTGCCAAGCCCTGTGCTGGGAGCACCAGCTACGGAATGGAAGTCAAACGCCCCACCTAAAGTCCTAGATCTTAAGCATTGTGCGAGAACTCCCACCTAGGTCTGTTTGCTTCCTCTGTGGCATCCTCCTTGCCGCCACCTCCTGAGAACAGTCTTCCAAAGTCGTCTTGAAAGATGACTGGCATGGTGTCACAGGGCTGGGACTGCAAGGGCCCCCGGAAATAGATCCACCCTCCTCACAGGGAAGATCGAGGCGCTGAGAAATGAAGGCATGACCTGGGTCATGCAACAATTTAGTGGCAGAATAAGCTGAAAAATAAGTATGACATAGCCACTCTCTAATTAATTAAATTCAACTTTACTTATAATTTCTTGCTGAGTATTAAGTGTGGGCCTTGCACGGCTTAGGGGAGAGATCCATGAATTAAGCCAGGAAATATTCCTGGATCCGGTGGATTTCTGTCTTGCATAGCAGGAAGGGGCCAATTAGTGAACAGAAAAGGAATTATGTAATTCTAATTTAAATAGTATGGTAAGGGAAGTTATATACTGTGGACGTTTGAAAGAGAAATGTCCCCCACGAGCCTGGGTATTCAGACACTTGGTTGCAGTTGGTGGACTCTTTGGGGAGGTTCCAGAAACTTTGGAAAGTGTAGAGTTGGTGAGAAAGTATGTCCCAGGAGTTGGCTTTGAGAGTTCACCACCTCACTCCACTCCTTTTCCCTCCCTGCTTTGTGTTTGTAGTTGAAGAGGTAGTCCCTCAGCGTTCTGCCCTGGCTGCCCGCTGCCATGCCTCCCCCACCAGCCTAGACTCTCCCTGTGGGACCTTAATCAAAATAAACGGTTCCTTCCCTAAGTTACCTTTGCTTACCGGGTTTTACTACAACAGAAAAGCAACTAATATGCCTCCTCTGGAGAAAGAAACTAAGCACGGAAGACCAAGAAATTGTGGGAGAAAGACACAGCGCAAGATGTCTGCGTGGGTGGAGATTGCGGGCCTCAGAGTTGGGTGAGATTAGATGTGAAAGTGGATGATTCGAGTGGATCTTGCTGTAGTGGACAAAGCTTCCAGGTGTGAAGGTCTCTAGCCTTCTACATATGTTGTTGCTGTTTTGGTTGGAAGTAAAGTGAACAGCACCTAGGTAGCTCTGACTTTCCCCAAACAGCAGTGACTCCGATTTCGGCCACCACCCCCGTGCCCCCACCCCCGCAACAGAGAACACAGACTGGCACCACCTTCTCCCTGACCTGCTGCAACTGAATAAAAGGGCTCCCTGCCAAGTGACTCCACTGTCACTGACTCCTTCCTCAGAGTGCACACTGTTGGGCATGAGAGGAAAAGGTGTCCCCAGCCCCTCTGGGATGCTGCTCTTACCCAAAGACTTCCTCCTGCCCTCTCATGCTCACCCAGTGCATGGCTACCATGTCGTCCCACACCCACATCTAAATGTCCCACCCTACCCTGATTTCTCTTTCCTCTTTGCAACCGCACAGCCAAAGCCTGTTTGAAACCCGCGGGTAAACTAAATTAATCAGTGTACCCCAGCATCTCTTTCCTGTCTGCTAATTGGAGTCTACAGACTCCAAATCATTCGTTTGCTCCCTCCTCCTAATTTTTTTGAAGTAACATTCTAGAGAAGAGTGAGGTTCCTTCCGGGACCTTCATATTACGCTATGTGGGAGCAGCAACTCTTTGCATCTGGATAGAATTTCACAATTGACAGGGCCCTTTCAAATCTGTTAAACAGTTTGAACCCTACGAAAGTGCTAGATCATTCGTTTCTTTTGACCTCTAGATTAAAAAGCCTACACGCATAGGACTGATGAATTTATCCAACATCACAGAACCAAGGAAAAACTACTAAATATTTAGCGTCCTTTCTAGAATCCCATATTGCTTAGTCCTGGGGATAGACCATGTGGACAAAGAGGAAGAGACCCAACCTCAGGAAGAGTAGATGTTAATACCTGGAGAAGTCCCGCAAAAGACCACTATCCAGGCATGCAATTAGCAAGAGCTATTATTAAACCATATGCATGTGGGGTCATTCACTGGTACAAAATGATGACGAACTCCGAGAGGAACATGTAACTTCTTTAAAGCATAGCTAAGGGGAGTTTTAGGAGCAATTAGGCCATCTCAAACTTAATTGATTAAGCAAGCATCAGTTACATTAGTGTATTTCTAACTGGTTGAGGTTTAGTCTTATCTTTTTTGAACACATCTGCACAAGCTTAGACATGACTCAGAAGGGGGCAGCTGGGTTTGTCCTTGAGATACTGAGGCTGACTTAGGCCCTCTGTGTTTGTTCTTTCCCTAGGCCCCGAGTGTAAGGGCCTTGTAGATAAATGACCCTTTGCTGGAAAAGACACCTGTGTGTCCTCAGAGAACGGAAACCTAAATTCAGTTGCAAAAGTGGGAGAGTTTAACCCCTTTCAAGGCGAGTGTGCAAACCAGGAGTAATGGGAGGTAGGAATTCTCAGACAGCAACAGGCGCAAACACGGCCTGGGAATCTTGTCAAAGGCAGGTTCTGAGTCTGTCTATCTGGGGCAGAACCTGGAGTTCCGAGTTCAGAATGTTGTAAGATCCGCCGGGTGGTACTGATAGGTACTGATAGCCTCAAGATGCGCTGTGGCTAGCAGAGATACCCTGCAAGCCCACGCTCTGAGTCATCAGACGGGAGCTCACATCCCGGCTCAGCTTCACAGCAGCATGTGACTCCATGCAAGCCACAACTCAGCGTTTTACTGTTGCTGGTGTTTTATAAAACTGGGCAACAGAGAACTATCATGATGGATATTCTGACTGTCCCCAACAAGACTGTCACCATAGGACTACACCATGTGTAGCCTGCACAAAGGCACCTGCCCTTGGGGATGGCTGTCAGATGGAAGTCCAGCGTCCTCTTCATACAGTGTCCCCTGTAGGAGGCTGCATGCACCTACAGTAAGCGGTGCCATTTTCTTCACCCACGGATAGTGGCGACTTTCATGGACTTTTGTCTCACCACAGCATACCTATGGAGGTCAGAGGACAACTTGCAGGAGTTGAATCTCTCCTACTATGCAGGTCCCGGGGATCAAACCCAGGTCATCAGGCTTGGTGGCAGACACCTTTAGCCATTAAGCCACCTTGCCAGGCTGCTTCCCACCACCCTAACACATCACTGACCTCCCTCTCTAGAGTGGGACTGGTGGTGAGGGGACTCTTCATCTCTGCTTTGCCCCCTTCCTCGTGTCTCTGATTTTAAGTGATGACCCATTTGCTATTCTCTCCATGTCTCTGTCGGGTTCCACCCCAGGGACAGCCTTGTGGCAGGACCCATGGTTGCTCACTGCCTTTATTCAAGCAGCAGGGCCCTATGGACTGGGTACCAGCCCAGGCATTGCAAAGGTAAGCAAAAATCACCAGATCTGTCCTGTGGAGATACTGCTCACGAAGGGAAGAGACAATTCATGAATATGTTTATGATGGTGTCAGGCGGTACTGTGTGACGAGGCAGAGTAGCCAAAAGATGGCTTTTGAGCAGAGAAAGAATTATACACATGAGGAGGACATAGCCAGTGGCAGAGAAGCACAAAGGGAACATAAAAACAGCTCTACAATGGATCTGGGCAACAGCGTCACCAGAACAGCACATGACAAAGACAGTAACAAGAAAGAGTGCTACCCACTGCTCTAAGAGCGAGAAAAGGGTCTGTAGCGATGGCTCAGTCAGTAAGTGTCTGCCTAGCAAGCTTGAGGACCTGCGTTCAAGCCCCAGGCACACACTCAAAAGTCAGGTGTGTATCGCATTAGCATGGAACCATGCTTGCAGGAATCATTCCTTGACTAGAGGCTGAGGTGGCCCCATTGGAATGCTAAGTCTGCACCCAGGCCAGAGATTCTAGTCTCTTGACCAGGAATAGTTTCCTTCTAAGAGACCTTCACTGCTGCCTCCCTAAAGGGGAAACCCCAGGATCATCTAGATTCTAATCATTCAGATTAGAGAGCAGAGTTCCCCAAACATGCTGGCTCCTGGCAAGAATGAAACTGCCAAGAGTTCCAGGGACATTTCTAGATTTTAGTCAAAAAAGAAGTTGGTTCCTTTTCTTTGGGGTCTTTTAACCCTAAACTGCCTTTCCAATTCTTCCCTCCACTGACTGAAGAGGCAACAGCCACTCTGCAGCCTACCTCAGGCTGGTTAATCAACACTTACTAAACAGGAATCTCCTCTCCATTACAGCCTCTTACTTCAAGAAAATAGAAGATACTCTAAAACTTGTGTTTAGGGCAAGGAGTTCAAGTCTCTTTATCTTCCTGATCTTGAGAGATTTTTAAGATGATTTTTATAAGATGTTTAATCCTCCCTCATCCAGTAAAACATTTGTTTACACAAAGGCTTTTCTACTGTATTCCAGGAATTTGAAGGCCTGGAGCAAAGATCCCTTTCCCCTTCATCCTTTGTTTCCAAATTCTTTTCCTGTTAGCTAATTGGATATGACTGAGATCAGACCCCAGCCAATGGGGAAAAGGCAGTCACCACCTGGGTTAGAATAGAAATCAAGCCTCTTTGTGTTCACTCTTCCCAGCTCAGCCTCTTGATCCATGGTGAAGTTTGCCTTGTTCAGACTCTTTCAAAGTGGGGTGGGATGCAATGCAATCCCAGTACAGATAAAGTGGAGACAGGAGGACCCTTGGGGCTTGATGGCCAGCTAACCTAGACTACTAGGGAGGCACCAGGCAGGGTGAGACCTGTCTCAAATTGAAGGTGGATATCTCTCAAATTGAAGGTGGATATCTCTCCTGAGGAAGGACATCCCATGTTGTCCTTCACACACATGCATTCTCAACCCCTCCTTAACACACACACACACACACACAGAGAGAGAGAGAGAGAGAGGAGAGAGAGAGGAGAGAGAGTGATAGCCGCCAATGCCATTCTGCCTGCGCCCCACCCTTTTCCCTACAGTAAGTTATTTTAGGGGTTCAGAGTATTAAATAATTCATTCAACAAATGAAGTGTTTCTGGGTCCCATGACATGGACCAGACATTGTTCTTGGCTCCTTTCAAGGTCTTGGGGGCTGTAAAACAATTAGCAAGGGAGACAGATACCCCAGCCTGCATTGGCTTCTGCTCCCATCAGCTGAGGACATGCCTTTGAGCTTTCTCCTGGCTGAGACCCTAGTCAGGATGAAGGAGGTGATGGAATCTCTGAGACATCCTTTCTGTAGATGACATCTTTTCAAGGAGGGAAAGTAAGTCCAGAAGGGTGAAGGGATCCACCGCTGCCTACATACTGATGGTGCTTTGTGTTGGTCACTCATACAGGTGAGATGTAGCCTGGCCCCTGAAAGCTTGGTCCCTAGGATGGCAGCACTAGGAAAAGGTGTTTAGTTCAGGGAGCCATTGCTACCAAAGGATCAATGTTGCACTATCTGGTGTGTGTTCCTGCTCTCCTGGGAGCCCCATGTCCCTTTCTGTTTCTCTGCCAGATTGTGATGCATTGGATGGTCAGAGAGAGAGAGTCACAAGGGAGTTAGTGAATGACTGGGCTTTCAGCCTCCAGAACTCTGAACTATATAAACCTCTTTTCTAATGAGTTTTCTAGCATCAAGGAAGCTGTTACAGCCACAAAAAATTGTACTCATATAATGATTCTTAGGAAAATTAGGACCATGAGGACCCTGCTTCAATGTGATTGTCCAACAGGGAAAAGCTTGTGCAGATGAGTGTCTCTTTAAGGGAGCTTGAATTGACCTTGCCCTGGAATGTTCAAATATTCTGAAGAAAAAGGAGAAAGGTATGGGAGGCTTGGCCCCACTTCCACATGTGTTTGTATAATCATCCTATACTCAAATCATACCTGCCCTTCAGGACCCATCGTAACAGTTATCTCCACCTTGGGACCATCCTGTGTTCTTCTTTTCAATAGCTCTCTCATCCTATACTTAGCCCAAAGCTTCTGATGCCTGGCACAGCATCCAGCTCATGTAGGCTCTCAACAAGCACATGCTAGGTGAGTGATGGAAGAAGAGGAGGGGTTAGAGAGAAAAGATACAGGGCCCATCAGGGGATAGTTTCATTTCAAACAAGCTTATTGGTTCCTGGGTGCTGGCATGTGGGGTTGGGGGAGCCTCAGGAAAGGTCTGAGCCTGACTCATTAGTCTTTCCCTACCCCGACCACCCCGTGGCCCTAGACTATGGTCTTGTACATAATAAAAGTCCAATAAATGTGTTCTGAAGGAAGGAAGAAAAGCTTTGACCAGAAATATGAATCCAAGGGTTCAGTTTTCCCATGAAACTTTAATGCCAGAAAGGCTTTCTGCATAAGAAATTCATCCTCCCTGCTTGCCCTTCCATAATTCAGGCAGCCTGTGGTTCTTTGGGGACTTCTCTGGGCATTAAGTTCCCTCTCAATAGTCCGAGAATTGAGCAGTTGTGCTTTAGCGATTACCATCGACTTCCCATTATGAAGGGGGGCGTGGGAAGAGGCGCGAGGAAGGGCACGGAGATCAGAGACAAAGCCATAGGGGACCCAGGGGACAGACAGAGGGACACAGGGACCCAGGGACACAGGAAGTCAGAGTACAGGTCAAGGTCTTGAACCCAGAGATACAGGGGGCTTCTAAGCTCGTGTGCTCATTCCTCCTCCCTCCCTCCCTCCCTCCCTTCCTCCCTCCCTCCAGCTGCATCATGAGAGTTCGCACCCCTCAGCATCAGTCTGACAGGCACATCTCAACAGGGAGAATCAGGGAAGGTAAGAGATTTTCTTTGTTTTGGATCAAAAACCTGGGAGAGGGTGAAGAAAACCATGGCGCTCATTTTTGAAGACTGGAGTCTCCTGGGAACTGTCAGAGGAGGGAGAGGCACTCAGAGAGGGGCTGGGGCTCTCCCATTCAGCTTCTCTAGGCATCTGTGCTAATGGCTGGAGATGGAGAGGCCCAGGGTGGAAAAGACCATGGATACAAAGAGCTAGCTGGCTAGGACCCTCCTGGGGGAATGCCAGTAAGCAACTCCAGGGAGGGACCTGGAACTCAGAAGGAAGAGGATCCACAAAAAAAGGAGGGGTAGGCCCCCTCCAAAATCCTTATGTCGAAAAGTACACTCCTTAGAGGTGGGAGGAAAGGACTTGATGCCGTTAGGGAAAGTGTTTCTACAGATGCAGCCGAGTTAAAGAGTTTTGAGATGAGCGCCTTCAAAACTATCAAGTGGTCGCTAAGCATCTGAGTTAAGAGACAGAAAAGGAGAAGGCATGGCAAGGAGAGGAGACATTGGAACCCTGAGGCAGAGATGAAATGAGACACTCACAAACCCTAGAATGGCTAGAGCCGACAGCAGCCTGAAGAAGCTAGGACAGGCTGTTCCCTGCCATCCCCAGAAGCAGTGGGGCCCTGCCCAGCACTTTCCTCTGTGTTCTTGCTGCTGTATAGGACATTTGGTGCTTGGCAAGCAGGTATTCATCAAGATCCATCAAGGCAGCACCGAGGCAAATTGCTTAACTACTTTCAACTCAAGGTTTTAACTTAGTGAGTCATGTAAGCCTTTTCACTGCAGGACAAGAGAATATCCAGTCTAGGGGTCTCTGCCAAGGAGACAGGTGTAGTGATAGGAGCGGCGGGCCTGTTTTTCATCCCGCCTGGCTCCCGTATGGCTAGCTTTACACCCAAAATAACAACACACAAATTGTATTCA
>LOJH01028998.1:0-17569 GCA_001685095.1 Ellobius talpinus | reverse complement strand
TCTCTCTCTCTCTCTCTCTCTCTCTCTCTCTCTCTCTCTCCCTTTCTCTCTCTCCCTCCCTCCCTCCCTCCCCCCTCTTTCTCTCTTCATTTCTCCACATATTTTTAAATTTAAAATGTCAATCAAAGGTGTCTGCATTCACCATGACTTTATATCCATATTTTCTTGGTTGTACTAGCACTTCAGTAACAGACATTTCCATCCTCAAGTTATCTCTCACAGTTATATTTTAACCTTAATTTAGAAATATTGAAGTAGAAATACAGATTAATGTATCTATAAAATTAAAGCCTTAACACCTTTTGTTGCACATGAAGTGTAAGAAGACATATTTTATGCTCTCCATGTTATACATTTTTGCAAATATATTTAAATATTTCTTCTACTATTAATGTTGATATTTTGCAATTTATTGGATTATAAAAACTTACCATTTCATAAGTTGTATGAACAATTTAACATTTAGCTACAAACTTATCCAGTGACTAATTAACAAGTCCATACTTGAGCTGTGTTAACTGCAGAGAGATGTAATACAGATTACAAGGGACAGGAGAAGATTTTTAAAAAGGCTTTTCCTTATCCCAAAGAATAGTGTAATGCCAGTGGCCATGACAGAGAAGCAGCAGGTGGCAACTGAAGTTTGAGGTGTCAGCCCACCAAGAAGAAAATCCCTGATGTATCTTGTACACAAAAGGCCCCAAGACCACAGATTTCAGAACGCCTTTTGGTTTTACTCTGCCTCAACATGTTTGCTGCTGCCATGTATCTCTAGTATCTGGCATGATGTGAACGGGTGTGGGGAGATCCCCACTGCCTGTAATGTACTGTGTTTATCTCATGGATACTCAGCATTTTTAACTATGGATTATTGTGAAGATGATTTCTTCCTAAGCTATACTGTCTAATTGATAACAACTGTTAGTTTAAATGGAGTTTTGATCATTAAAAATAAAACAGTTAAGTGTCACATATATAGAACACATTATTTTCTATTGAGACTGTGGCTTAGGTTAATGATTAAGAAAAACAATTGAGTTTTAGTAGTCCAGACAGCTTAAATTCTTTTAACCTTAATGTTGAGAGATATGTTTATAGGCTTCAGTGTGCATCATAGCTAAAACAAAGTTTTGAAAATAATTTAAGATTATACTAAGATGCTTTAGTTAAATATCTTTGAGGCACAAAACCCAAGAAGACAATCTCAAGTTTTCAAAAAGCACATAGTTGAATGAGAAACTCTTTAAGTTCAGGGAACAAAAAGAAAGCAGCCCAATTATCATTAGCTGATGTACCTTCTTGCTAGGATTGGTTGATGATCAAGGTTGACGATTAATACTCATTTTGTTCTCAATTTCCTGATATAAAAATATTGATGAGTGAGCATGTACCCTAAAGATTTAAAGTAGAACTAACTGATTGTTTTTCAAATATAAAAGTTTAGAACTACGGTTCCTTTAAGACTCCTTATAAAATTACCTTTCAAGATAAGTAATAAAGTGATTGGTCCTTTATTTGTAACTGCAAAACAAAGCCTGCCAGTAGAAGAATATGTTGCTTGTTTACACACTGTTAATCTTTAACAAGTTGTTTGGGTATGAATGTACGTGGGTTCTTTGAATAATTTGTTTTTCAGTTGTAATATGTCAAGTGTTTAATAATGTAAGGGATATGGAAAATACATTGTTTTTTACTTGTATTCATAATAATCATTCACTTCAAAAACAGAATGCAACCACATTTTAATTTTATATCGCCTGAAAGATTTTGCAGAGGTATATAAGCTGTAAGAGAACAAATAACGATAGAGTAAAAATGAGTTAGAAGGAAAACACCAAGATAAAGATAGAATTAGATGGAAAACATAGAATGAGAGAATAAGGAAGAATAAATAAAGATAAAGAAGAAGGAACACACCATAGAGACAGAAGGGACATTTCTGGATAGAGATAAAAAACAGAATACCAAACGCAGAATGAAGAATACAAAAGAATTTTATTCTTTACATGTACAGAAGGACTTTAAAGAAGGAAGCTATCAAAAGACTAGGTGTGTTTCCTTCCCCTTAACCACCTCAGATTAAAAAGTCATAGTATGGCAGCTCTGTGGATTCCCTTTGAGGCCTGCACAGCTAGAGGCTGGACCCCCAGACAACAAAAGTGTAATGTAATATGGAAAGAAAAACTTCAAAATGTTAAATATAAATAATGACCAAAGATATTGGACATATTTAATCACAAAATGAATTTATAAGGGTAAAATATGCAGTTGATGATGGTGGTGTATGCCTATAATTCTAGCATTTGGAAGAATGAGGAAGAGGGGTCATCAAATTCAATGCTAGCTTAAGTTACACAATAAATTCAATGCTAGTGTACACACAGAGAGATCATGTCACAAAAATAAACAAATAGAATAATATATAAATATTGCAAAGCCTAAGGAAATGCATCGAACCTCTCTTTCTCTTTAAGTGAGATCTATACTTGTACATAGTGGTGAGTTTCAAAAAGACATCTTCATGTATATTAGTCATGTGCTCTGCGTTCACTCAGCTAAGTAACACTTTTCTCCCCCTTCATTTCATTAGACAGGTTCCTTCTGCTTGCATATCATATACATAAATAATTTTACATGCACATAAAATCTAGATTCAGTGGGAAAGAGAACACATGGTGGTTGCTTCCTGATTCTGATTGAGTTCTCATAATATGATGCCGCTTGAGGCATCCAATTTCCTGCAAACAACATAATTTGTTTTAAACAATACAGACTAGCAATGCCAACCTGAAAAACTAATATTCCCACAGATGAAAAGAGAATGGACTTGAGGCTGACGATCCATTTTCCATGAAGATTTCGGGAATGAGTAAGGTTGAAGCTTAGGTTTGACTTAAATTGATTATGCTTAAACTTTTAATTGTATAAGCTACTTTTGCACGTTACTTTATAAATAATTAAATGAGTATACATACACGCAGAGCATTCTCTTTCCTCTCACTCCCTACACTCTCTTCTCTTTCTCCATACTTTTTAGAGGTTCCTTTCTCACATTCATGTCTTTTTCTTCTCTTCTGTGACCCACAGATTTTAACCAAGACCATTTCACAGATCTGAAACTATCCACTGTAGCATGGTCAGTTCACCACACAACTATTTTAAAGTAAGCATAAGAAAAATGTAAAACTAATAAATGCTATTATTGAATATCAAATTCCCTTTTTACTCATTTCATAACATAAAAGTTACCATCTGAAGTGTTAGGTATTGGTTATAATATAATTTAAAGGACGAACATTTGCTTTTTTGCAAGAGAAAAGAGTAAGTAACCTGTTTCTTTGTGTCTGTTACAGCTCAAACATACCCTTTAGCCAATGGATTTCCAGGATTATGAATATTATGGCATGGTCCTGTCTGAGGGCATGGCATAAGCTTAGGGAGAGGGTCTGGCCTTCTATTGTTCCTGCACTCTCTTGGGTGGTCATAGAGGAACAGACAGCTTGTTCTTCACCCCTGGACAGAATGACTGAACTAAGGCAGCAGGATCAGCATTGGCATCTAAACTGTTCTGTATCCGTGAGTGTTTACCCCTATTTTATACATTCTTGAGAACTCTTAATAGACTCTCGTGGCTTTGTGCTACACTACATAGTGCTGACTTTGGAGTAGGCACCATCTTTTATTCTAGATAATGACAGAAATTATTTCGGTAGAATTGTGACAATGGTGGGGATTTTGTTGTTTTCTATTTTGTTTTCCTTCTCACCTTCATTTTTATATTCTCTCGTGGCTGTTTAGTTTTTATTTAGAAGGTTTTAGAGACTCTAAATATTTGCAGGTATCATGGTCTTATCCTTATCTGAAATATGCTGTAGAGTATGATATGACAATATACCTGTTTCCTATTGGAAATGACCACTGCTTTAAATAAAAAGAATTGGAAAATAGCCTTGCCTTTGTGGAAATTTGAAACATTAACTATGAAACAACTTCTTTTTTGTAGCAAATGTAATTGATTATTGCTTGCTACTATTCCATGTTCCACAAAAATAATTATATTTTTTAGCCTTATACAGCTTCTTTGTGAATTTTTCTTTTTAATTAATTTATTTTTAAAAAGAAAGCAAAGTATCTTTTATTAATTTTACATACTAATCCCAGTTCCCACTCTCTCCATTACCCCCATTCCCTCTACCATCACACCCCATGCCAGCCCCTTTCACTCCTCAGAGAGGGTAAGGCACATTGCTTTGAAGAAGGTTGTAGGCCATCCCTACTATATCTAGGCTGAGCAAGGTATCCCTCCAAAGAAAATGGATTACAAAAAATCAGTACAATCAGTAGGGATAAATCCTGGTGCCACTGCCAGTGGTCCTGCAGTTTACTCTAGCCATACAACTGTCACCCACATACAGAGGGACTAGTTTGATCCTATGCTGGTTCCTTCCCTGTCTGGCTAGAGCTGCTAAGCTCCCTTTAGCTCAGAAAAAACTGGTTTAGTGGGTGTCCCCATCACGATCTTGACCTCTTTGCTCATATTCTCACTCCTCCTCCTCTTCAACCGGACTTTGGGAGCCCATTCCAGTGCACTGCTGAGGGTCTATGCCTCTGTTTTTATCAGGTGCTGGATTAAGGTTCTATGGTGACATTTAAGATAGTCATCAATTTGACTATAGGGCAAAACCAGTTTAGGCTCTCTCTCCACTATTGCTTAAGGTCTTAACTGGGGTCATCCTTTTGGCTTCCTGGGAATTTCTCTAGTGCCAGGTTTCTTGCTAGCCCCATAATGGCTCCCTCAACCAAACTATCTCTTTCCTTGCTCTTGTATCTGTCCTTCCTCCATCTCAACTATTCTATTCCCTCAAGTTCTTCCCCTCTCCTTTTCCCATTCTCCCTTTCTTTCCTCCCTTCTCCCACCCCCACCCCCATGCTCCCAGTTTTCTCCAGAGATCTTGTTTATTTCCCCTTCCCTGGTGGATCTATATATGCTTTTCTTAGGGAACAAATGGCAGATGGGTAACTTCAAGGAAGTAATATCTTCTAGACATAGCAAGGCAGTTGCACATATGAACCCACAGCAGTTGCAGCAATATGAACAAGATCTCTGCAAGTCCAAACCAGACCATATCCCCAGCATGAGACTAGAGTTAGGCATGAAATCTCACCCTAAGTCATAGACAATCCATCTTCAGGGAGAGGGAGAGACAGTTTTCTCTTAGTTTATAGCCCTCGTAAGTTGACCGCAGTGTATTATGGGACAATTGAAGAAGATTTGGGCAATACAAATTTGGTCTTGATGAGTTTTTAAAAAAGCCACAAGTTTGGGTGAATAGGTAAGGGGTTTTGGATCTGAGGAGGAGGTGGGAGAGATCGGGGAGGTGATAAATATAATCAAAACACTTTGTATGAGTATCTCAACAATCTAATTAAAAATAAACAGTGAATAACCAAAATGATAATGCCAACTTAGAGACATAGTTAAAAACAAACCAACTGTCTACTTTTACCTAAAGATGAATTCCATGTGAGTCTAAGGGAATTTCTGGAAAAAATTAACAATACTTGATAGAGAATATTATTTTTAAGATATGTTATTTTTATGCTGTGGAAAATTTATTTAATGATGCAAACATATATTGCAGTCTTTTATTTTGCATTTGTTTAACTCTGCAAAGCTGTGTTACTTTGCACATCTAAAACACCTAATTGGTCTAATAAAGACATGAACAGCCAATAGTGAGCCAGGAAAAAGGATAGATGGTACTGGTAGGAGAGAGAATAAAAAGAAGGAGAAAAAGAGAGTAGAAAAGGATCCAGGAATGAGAAAAGGAGGAGAGAAGAACTCTTGGGGCGACCCACCCAGCCACACAGTTAGACATGAAATAAGAAGTAAAGAAAAGATGTACAAAATTAGAGAAAAGTAAAAGCCCAGAGGCAAAAATTAGATGAAGTAATTGAAGTTAAGAAAAGCTGGCAAGAAACATGTCAATCTAAAACCGTGCATTTATAAGGAAGAATAAGACTCCATGTGTGATTTGTTTGGGAGCTGAGTGGCAGGGCCCCAAAAGAGCAAAAGAGTAAAAAACAACCAACTACAAGTACTTATTAAAGACACATTTGCTTTATATTTATAAAGTTGTTGACATTTATGCAAAAATTCTACATCATTAGGTTGAGGGAAGAAGTTTCAAAGTTTAAAAAGGCCAGGAAAAGCAACGAGTTGCTGTAGAGTGAAGAAATGCCAATTTTCGTGCAGGGACAATCTTACTTTTATAAATCCCACCAAAGAGCAGGACCTGCAAGTCACACAAGATGAGGTGTTCCAAATTTAGCAAATCATTCTTGTTCTTTTCTCATACAGATTTTCAGGAAGCAAGCAGTTCTCTTTGGAAAGTAGTTTTAGTTCATCTCTGAGCAAGCTCAGGGAATGCAAGTAGTTCACTGTCTGCCTTTAATGTATACCTGGATTTGAAAACTCTCAGGTTGTCTCAGTGACAAAGAGTATAAACTGGTCTTGCGGAAAGTGCAAGTTTAGTTTCTGGCACCCATCAACTAGCTCATAATCCCCTATGATTCAAGCTCCAGGGGACATGACTCCTTTGACCTCTACTGGTATCTGTACATACGTTCACATATTCTCACATACACAAAATTTTAACATAAAATAAACCTTTTATAAAAGTATCTTAGTTATGCTTGTAATAGTTAATTAATATTAGTTATTTGCATATCATAAGTATTATATAATTAGAACATCACCATGAAAAATGTTTTTCTATTGTTACATTTCTGAATTGCTGTTATTCAAAATCTTATGTTTAAATTTTGATGTCAATTTTTTATTATTGCAGCTAATGTTTGAGCCCTCTATCACATATCACCAACTCTATGCTTAATTATCATCCAAGATGTCTTCTTATTGTTCTTTTACAATCTGTGTACCGTATTTTTACAAACCATATCTTAATTTTATCCAAACTGTCTAAGCTGAAGGCAATCTTTTGCACAATCATCTCATGTTTTTACTTTATTTTGGAAAATCTTGTTGACAGATATTCTTTATTAGCATGGAATGGCTAATTATAAAACTTTTATGTTTATAGTAATTTCCAACACTTATAAATAAAAGTTCAGATAATTATGAAAATGGTGATTACATGTGTCATATGTTTTTTTCTGATTTTTAACCTTGATTGTGGCTGAAAGCAAACAAGTTAACATTCTTCTGTTGAAGAAAATAAATACATAGTTAATAGGATTTAAAGTGAATGTGAATTTGGACTATTTTCTGGTGCCAATTAAAATAATTCACCAGCTAGATCATGAACCAAGCACTAGATATAAAGTGAGTCTTGAGCACTCCTGGTGAAGGTATGAATTTTATCAGGGTCTCTTCTTGGTTAAATTAGTATTGTTCACCACCATCTAATGTATTCTTTCTCTATGTTACAGAAGTTAGGAAATGAATAAACAATATGAGATACAACACTTTGTCTTTTATGTCTCTGAAGACAATGTAAATATTTTCCAGTCCACCTACATCAATACTGGTTCCATTTTAATATCAAGGATGAATAAGAGTCCATGTGCCCTTTATTGTTATTTTGGAACTTACTCAACATTTCAGACAAACAATTTGAGCATCTGGTCCAGATCTCTGTATCTCTTGGTAAACAATTTGTCAATATAGCCAAGATTATGTGCTTTTAATTTCCTGATTGCATCTTGTACCAACTGTCTACAGTACTACTGGTGCAAAAATAAATATTGAGATAAAGATCTAAAGGCAAGATCTTACTTTGGAAGTGTAAAGGACAACAGATGAAACAAAAAAATCTGAGAAGAGAAACCCAGGTAGCCAATTAAAAGAATGACTAGAACTAGAAATGTATTCTCTAGTGGAACTTGCATAGGCATCTCAATTTGGATTGAGTGAGGTAAAGCACTTACACACTGACTCCTAAGAGACATTGGTTCAGTGTTTCATGCATCTGACATTGTACAGCCATTATTGTCTACTACTTTCACATCTTTACATAGATGAAGCTCTAATATCACAGAAAATTCTTTATCAAATAAGTTGAGTCTGGATGCTGGCAATCAGGCTGGTATGTCCTGAAGATATGCTGAGAGGATGGGGCATTTTGGCAACAGAGTCTCTTGTTCATTCATAGTCTGTTTTCTACAGCCAATCTATATGCTTATGTAATGGTTTGTGGAGTCAACCAAGGTCAGGATATTTAGAGTGTGACCACATTGATTCTGCTCAGTGGAAGTCCCTATGGCTGATTCAATAGAGAAAAATATTCTGATGACAATTGGATTATAAAATGGTTCAAGTTTTGGTTTTATGTCTTTCGGAGAGAGAATTTTTTTATTGTTTTAGAATATATATATATGTACTGTATATTTACCTTCTTCACATCCTCTCCTTTCTAATCCTCCCATGTTCTATACCAATCCTCATGGTCCCTGCACCTTGGGATGAGGTTATATGATGTGGGTGTCTCATTGAGGGATAAGATCTCAAAAAATCTCTTACTTTCTGCAGGTTAACAAGTTGTTTTTCTGTGTTAATTCCATTTACCACAATAGAATCCCTTCTGAGGAGGCTTGAGAGATTTATGATTCTATCACTATGCTGATAAAAATCATTGGGAATCAGTTTAAAGCTATGTCTAAATATCAGAATAATAGTAGTCTGCTCTCTACAATACCCTGTGACTGACATACTCTCAGTTTCTTGATTGCATTAATAAAACCAGGAATGTGTTCTATCTTTCTTTTGGGGCAAGCCTTAAACTCAACCAGAAAATATCTGGTTACTTCTATTTATTCATGTCAGTATCATTTGGGTGTGCATTTCCTACATTTCAGTTATGGTAACTTATAGGTTTCACACCTGGGTATTGCTGTCGATTTCTTTTCTTCCCAGATATTGTATGAAACAACTTCCAGCACAAAGAAAGCTTGCCAGTAGGTATGAATCTTTCACGATATCTTCATGTTCTGTGATTCATTATGTGAATTTCTTCTAGGCTAATAAGGTTTGACTGAATAAGACTCCGTGAGGTCTCCATGGTAGCGATGGCCTAGATGATCCAACATCTAGAACAACTTCAAGGCTACTGACTGAGACAATGCAGCCTCACAGACTAATATAGCCAAGATTTAACCATAATTATAAATTCTCTTAGGATCCCCATAAGTTTACCAGTGCACCCAATCAATAGGAAGTAGTATAGAAAAGCATGCCCAAATTCCCAAAATATTGTATATAAATATTTGTTTTCATTTAAAGTGGCTGGTTATAAATGGTTAATGGTCATAGTCAATCTCTTTCTAAAGAAAAAATGGGGATATGATATAGAAATGATAAGGTAGATTATTGAAAATATTTTAATCCAACAAAAACAATTGTTAATCTCAAAATCCCTTATAGTGGTATGGATTTTGGTTTATTGATACAAATTTAAGGTCAGTTTTGTTATACTATATGTATATTATGTTTATGTAGCTCATTTAAAAATGCAATGTTTAGTTAAGAAATCTAAATGAATAGTCATCTATAATAGTCAAATTTATAATCATCTTAGTTAGGTTTTTATATGTGCAGAGATATAGTTCAGATTAATAGATAATCTTCAAACACTTCAAAGACTTACACTATATGGCATTTAATATGATTTAAGAGCTAAGAATTTTCTTAAGAATGAGAAACATTTGCTCCTGGCAGCGCCAATTACTTCAAGAGGATGATGGTCATTGAAGAAGCTCCTTATATGAAATTTGCTGTCATTGTAGCAAAGATAGGTTTTTGGGCAAGAAACTTCTCTTTCCTGGACTGCTTGACAATATGCTATATAAACTGTTAATATAGGAGTCATAGATTTTTACAACATGTGGAAACAAGGTGAAACAATCCTTCAGGGTTCCTGCTTCATGAAAGAATCTGCCAGACATTCTACAGGACACAGAAGAAAATGACTGATGAATTTTGCCAAAATATGTGGTACAGTCCTTCAGATTTCCCAGTTCACTGAGAAATCTGCCAGAGATTAACTAGGCTTATAAACTGAAGATGGATATCCCAACATTAGCATAGAAATTTTAGGTCCAGGCAGCCAGATAACTCTGACTTTCTAGAATTTTGGAAGTTCTTTGCAACACACTTTCTATTTTCTTAGGTAATATTATATCATTCTGGGGTCTTTGATAGAGTTGAAGACTAGATAGTTATAATTGTAGTTTTCTTTAGTTATGATAAAAAGAAATTAGGTATGAAATTTTAGACTCACAAAGATCCAGATGATAGAGTATTTTCTTTAATTTTGTCAAATAAAATAGACTAAATAATGTAAATATAATTCTTGCTTGATACCTGCTTTGTTATATGTAATTTTACAATGTTAAAGTTAAAACCTATCTTTTTAATTAGACAGGAAAGGGGAGATTATGTGAGATTCCCTTCTGTATGCTGTGAATATGATTTAGTTTGGTTTGCTCCATTTGTAAGTCCATTTTTCTTAAAGAACTTCCTGTTGAGGTGGTCTCTTCATCCAAACTATTTTCACTCTGAGTATTCTACAATCATTTCACTTTTCATAAGTTATCATAAGGGCATATATTTATATAGAAAAATTAAGAAAGCCGAAACTCATAAGTATTGACATAAAAATATTCAATAATATCCTCACAAACCAAATCTAAGAATATATCAAAAAGATCATCCACCATGATCAAGGAGTCTTCATACCAGAGATTCAACTATGGTTGAAAATATGAAAATTTGTCAATGTATTCCTTCATATAAACAAACTTAAAGAAAAAAAAAACACATGGCCATCTCATTAAATGCTGAAAATTCCTTTGACAAAAATCCAACAGGCCTTCATAATAAAAGTCTTAAAGAGATTAGGGATACAAGAAATATACCCAAACATCATAAAGGCAATATACTTAAAACTGATAGACAATACCAAATTAAGCACAGAGAATCTTAAAGCACTTCCACTAAATTAAGGGACAAGGTTTTCCACATTCTCTATATCTATTGCAGTTTTAGCTAAAGCATTAATACAAATAGAAAGATCTTTTGTTTTACTTTCTTTACAGTGGCTGCTTTTAAAAATATATAGGGTTCAGCAGCTAAGGACTTAGCCTGGGAGGAATTCTGTACCCCCTAAAATGGTTCTGTTGCTGATATTAAAGGTAGGTCTAACTAAACCTCTATAGTTCTGATAAAACTTATGGTTCAAAGACTAGGCTGAAAACCTCCGAGCTTATAGAGTTAGAGTAGCAACTGGCTAATTTCCTTTCTTTCCTGGTATCCTGGAAGCCACTCCCTTCCACACTGCCCCAGTAAAAAATTCCCACCCTCAGATCCTTCCTGCTACTTCCTGTCCCTCTCCCCAATATCCACACCTCCCTGCTTTCCCTTCAGAAAAGTATTAACCAAGAATGACATACCAAGTTGCTATAAGTCTTAGCACATGTTTTTAAAGTGCATATTTGTGTCTACCATGAAGTAAATGAACACTGTGGTATTTCTGATGTGAGATATTTATTCATATTTTCATTAATGGACCACAGACTTGGTTTTGGTATGACATGGTGTGTCAGAAGTCTGGAAGCCTCTAAATTTATCTTGTTTCAATTTTATCCCATTGAATTTTCACTGCTGCTTCAGAATTTCATTTATCAGCAATGATCTATGCTGTAGACTGCTAAATTTATTTTCTGAATAATTAGCAGTTTGCCTTAGAATAAAGGAATTTCCTATTGTAAGATTAATGACTTTAAAACTAAAATTTTTATGTTTCCATAGGCTTATACTGTAGAAAACCATATTTTTGAAATATGTGTCATGACAGATAATACTATCATGATTTTATTTTCTCTTTCATTTGTAAGAATTTTGTAGAAAATGAGAAAGAATATATGAAGAGCTTAGGTTTGCACAGCTGTCAAATATTCCTACCTTAACATTACTCTTGATCAAAGTATATGTATTCATTGTCTTTCAACATTAATATTAGTACTTTTAACTATTTCTAATAATAATGATTATTGAAAACATATTGAAAGAGCAGTGTGAGATCAGATCTACTAGAATGTGGCTATAATCCCAGTACTGAGGCAGAACAATTGCCAAGTTCAAGGCCAGCATGGGTATGAGTTGGATACAGTTTACTCTACAAAGTGACCCCCTGTCCCAGAAGAGAATAAAAAGAAAAAAAATGAAAAGACAAGACAAAACAGATAACTAAGTAAGTAGAGAGAAGAAAGGAGAAAGAAAGTTAAAATGATCTTTTTACTTTGATGTCTCAGTAAAAGTAAGAGGTGACAGTTCCTAAATATAATCTTAGACTTACTTTCCATAAGGTATTACGAACACCATATATTAGGTGATTTTTAAGGTAAGATTTACAATTCATTGTATTTGTGTATCTGGATAATAACTATTAGCAAATAATTTTATAGTATTAAAATAACTCTATATAAACACTCAAAAAGGTACATCCAAATGTACACTAGATGTGATATGGGTCTATTGGGTTCTTTGGGTCACATGGAAAATCTGTGTAGACTTTCACAAAGCCCTAGTAGAGGGATGAGGGTTCAGTTCACCCTACACAGTAGTTTTCCTGGTTTATGACTTCTCCATTTCTTGTCTCTACAAAGTTACAAGTCAAAGAGCTGTTGACTCTGTTTCTTATAGTTGGTCATTTTTTTACTCCTTTTACTCTTTTTGCTCACTTATTGGGAGGGTACCACCTAGTTTCCAAGTAAATCACATGGAGGCTTATTCCTTCTTTTGAATGCCCAGCCTTTGCTTGGCTTGTTTCCAGCCAGCTTTTTTTGTTTAACTTAAATTATTCCATCTAGTTTTTGCCTCTGGGCTTTTACCTTTCTCTATTCCTATATTTCTTTCTTTACTTCTTTTTCTATGTCTGGCTGTGTGACTGAGTGGCTGGCCCTTTCTTTTTTTCACTCCTCTAACTCTTTTCTCCCAAGATTTCTCATCCTATTTATTCTCTCTGCCTGAAACGTGCTTCTATCCTTTCTCGTGACTTGCTATTTGCCATTCATTACTTTAAAACACCAATCAAGTAACACAAAGTAACACAGCTTCACAGAATTAAACCAATGCCCTATAAAAGTATAGAATATATCCTTCCATCATTAAAAAAATCTGTTCCACAGTAAAAAACAAATGTAACACATCTTAAAATCATATTCTACACTGTTTTCCCTTTTTGTCTAAAACTAAAAGGTTTAGACTTTAACATAATAAAAGTTTATAAAACAAAAATTATTATTAAGTAAACATCACATTTAAAACATTCAGCCCATTTGTATTTAGCAAATTCAGAGAAAACCTTCCATCATCTGTCCATCTAAGTTACTCCAAAGTTTTATAACTAATTTACATTCTATCATAATTAAGGAAATCTACATCTATAACTATAGCTTTTAACTCTATCCAAGACCCTAAAAGCATAAATATTACCTGAATAAACAGGAAATACACTGCAAGCAACTTCTAAAACTCTAGAAATGACAGACACATCTGGCTGACTGAGCTGTTATGCAAAGTTCCTCTGTAGTTCTGGGCATTCATCTTTGCCCAAAAGGACGAAAATATCTGACAGACTTTTCAGTGAAACAGGGAACTTGAAGGAATGTCCTACCTTGTATTGTTAAAGTTCATTAGTCACTTTCCTCTGTGTCCTGCAGAATATGTGGCAAACTCTTCCATAAAGCAGGAACCCTGAAGGATCACTCCACCTTGTTTTGGCAAAGATCAGCAGCCACTTTCCTGTATGACCTGCATGCCTGGTATACAGTATACAATAAACAGTCAAGCCCGTCAAGGCAAAAGCAGTTTTATGGCCAAATGACTAATCTTGCTACAGTCAAAGCAAACTCCTGTGGAGTTTCTTCAATGTCCATCGTTTTTTTTCCAAAGAAAATTGGTGCTACCAGGAACAGATGTGTCTCATTGTCATTGAAAAACCTATGTTAACAAAATATTTTAAATTCCATGCTCTATGGGCCATTAAAGTGCTTGAATACCATTTATCTTATCTAAATATATGTCACTATGATGCTGAAAACTACATAAAACATATCTACAAATTTGATTGTTATAAATGACTATTAACCTATGTTCTTTAATTATTCTAAATAGTATCTAACAATAGCATTCAAAAACTAGAACTTTGCTTTATATTTTTAAATGAACTGCAGAGGCACAATACTTTAAACAATAATAGAAATATTTATACAGTGTAACAAAAATAACTTTAAATTTGAATCAGTATATTATAGTCCTGTAAATGATAACAAACATCCACAACCCACCAAATAACCAACAGCCGCACACACCATTTATTGGGAATGTGGGTGTCATTTTCCTTAGCCTGCTTCCTGTTGTCTGTGAATAAATCATCTTTAGAGGTTTTGAGGAAACTGAGATAATGGCTAAGCCATGAGGAAATCATCTATAACCTTTGTTGATAAATATTATCTATAAAGATTCAGGAAGTCTCCCTTCGTCAAACCTTTGCATATCAACCTAGAACAAATCTATAAACTCTGTTTCCTGTGGAAATAAAACCAAAACCTCTTCTCCAAAGCATTTTTGACTTCCATTTGACAAATTTAGTTTTTTACCTTTCATTTTGAAGTTAAGGCATCCTTAAAATATCTAGGTTGATTTATTTCATCAATCCCCTTTTCAATCCCATGTCTCTGAACAGCTGTTGTTTCCTTATTCACATTCACAAAATCAAAAATCAACACAATACTGTTTAGGATGCAATTTTCCTGTGTATTTCAAATTGTTAAAATTTGCATTGTTTCCTTTTATATTATTGTTACTCTCTGTTTTAAGACTTTACTTTATTACTTTTAAACAATTTATTTCTTTCTATGACTGTCTATATCAATATTCTTTCTTAAGCCTAAACACTTTGTAAAATACACTGTAACCTGTTTCAAAGTTTTTTTCCATCTAGATCTCATTTACTGTGTATCTTTCAGCCTTTTTTGACCATGTGAGTAAACTTTAAATGCTAAGCTACAGCTAGGTCCTCTGTGGGGCTCTATCAGCTAGCTCCACCTACTTCTAAGTTCATGAAAGTCAAGTCTCAAACCCACAGCTCAGTTGGAACTACATGACCTGGAACTGTATTCAACCCCCTAGGGCCCTAGCATGCCAATTCTTGTGGTGCAGCAGGCATTTTTACTTAGCTTTTTGTTGTTCTTGTTATTGTTTCTATTTAGTGTGAAAAAGGTTGTCTCTGTAGAGTAGAACTTCTTAAAGGAGCCATAGTTTTTTTCTTCAAAGCTTTATCAGTACCTATGGAAATTTGAGCCTCACATTGGCAAGCCAAAATGTAAATGTAAAGGTTTTGTTTGTTTGTTTGTTTTTCTTCAGCTCTTCATGCTTTTGGAGAGCCTACAAGGCACCTCCCAAATGAATCACAGATGCTTATTCTTTCTTCTGAATGGCCAGCCTTAGTTTGGCTTGTTTCTAGCCAGCTTATCTTAACTTATCCTAAACACCTTTTGCCTCTGGGTTTTTACCATTCTTTATTTCTGTATTTCTTTTCCTTACTTCCTTTTCCAAGTCTGGCTGTGTGGCTGGGTGGATAATCCCTTCCTTTCTCACTCCTCCATCTATTTTCTCCTCAGATATTTTCTCCTATTTATTCTCTCCGTCTTCCAGTCCTTCTTGTCCTTTTTTTCTACCTAGCTGTTGATCCTTCAGCTCTTTCTTAGAACAATCAGGTGTTTTAGACAGGCAAAGTAACACATTTTCAGAAACATAAACAAATGCAGTAGAAAAGAATGTAACAAATCTTTGCATCATTAAAACAAATGTTCCACAGCAAAAACAAATGTAACCCATTTTAAAATAATATTCCCCAACAGTTCCCAATCAAAACGTTTCTTCCTCAAACATTACTATCCCTGACCCCCAGTAAACACAGAACCTAAAGCAATAGCTAAAATTTTTTCTACCATTTCCCAGACTTAAGTGTAGATAGCCATATTAAAATATTGTCTTTTTCCTGAATAATCTATTAGACAATATTTAAAAATACAATTTTAGACTCTTTTTGAAGAAATACAATAAAATGTAGGGAAAAATGATACAAAATTATTCCAGTGTTAGTCTTAAGAGGAAATTTAGATAGATGAAGATGGACATTAAAATAAAATTAGATCATCATTATAAAGTTTTTGCTTTCTACAAATAAACTCAGTTTCCTGAGGGGAGCAAAGTACATAGGAGTATGTATTTAGTCATAGCATGGCTCAAAACAAGAAGAATGAGTAATTGGTCAGAGAAGCAGATGATGCTACAGATTTTGTAAACATGACTTCCCTACTTTAAAAGCATGCATTTGTCTCAAAATGAAACCAATTTCCATAAACATTTTGCATTTGTACCATTTTTATATTGTTGTTATTATTGTGCATATATAGTTAAATAAATAGTACAAAAGTTTTTTCTGTGAAATATAAGTTTTTTTTTATTTTATAACTTTAAACATTGAAAAAACAAAAGGCTTATGTTAATAGTATGATACCATTTTATGCATTAATATTAGAAATGTTATTTCTAGCAAATACAAGGGTGATAAAAGAAAAAGTAAGATACACACACCCTAATCATCATTCTTCCCATCTTTTGGGTGGCAATATATTTACCACTTGAATGAAGTCAACATAATAACTTTAAGCCTTGAATCATTTTAATAACAGAAATTATGTCATGATTTCTAAGTAAATTCCTCATTGCAAGCTCAAATTTACACTGTTTTGAATCCCCATCATTACTTTGAATCCCTCTCCCTCTTTACCATACACTCAACATCTTCCACTTTGTTTAGTGAAGGCTGTCTCAATTAGGGAATGATACCGCTTGGGCAGCTTTTAATGCTGGAGCTAACCTCAGCTGTCCTTTTGAGCATCTTCTTGCTCTGTTCATATCATGCTCAGATGTCATTCCCTTCAAACTTTGGTAGTGCTAAAATATTCAGTTTTGTTCATGCTTTGACTGTCACTACACACATTATCCATAGCATTGTCTGCTTCTTCTACATTAAACTGCAATTAAGATCCCATAGTTGGCTTCTTGTTAAGTCCACACCTTTCACACAGGCACAAAGTTTTACAATCCCTCTCTTACTTCACTGAAATGAAGCATCACCCATTTTCTCCTTATTCAGAGGTTTTACCCACCATGTCTCTTATTCTCCTCATTTAATTATATTTTTTAAATGGTCCTTTCAAATGCAGCCATAATATTCTATTTTAGAATATGAATTTTTTCAAATATTTGAACCTTTTGCATATCTATATTCTCGATATAGGGATGATGAAGGGATAAATATTCTTCTGTAGAATCACCTCTCCTGAATCGCTTTCCTCCTGTGATTTTTCTTGTTAGTTGTTGCCTAATACTCTGAGTGAGTTTCAGTTGTAGCAGCCATGGCCTAGTTTCAGCTAATACTATTAAAATGAGATCATCTGGGCTTGCATCCTTGCCAGG
>LOJH01028997.1:7455-18231 GCA_001685095.1 Ellobius talpinus | reverse complement strand
CAGACTGTGGGGCCACTGGCAGTGGCACCAGGATTTATCCCTACTGCTTGTACTGGCTTTTTGGGAACCCATTCTCTTTGGATGGATACCTTGCTCAGCCTGGATATAGTGGGGAGGGGCTTGGACCTTCCCCAAAGCAATGTGCCTTACCCTGTCTGAAGAGTGGATGGAGGGTGGAGGGAACAGGAGGAGGAGAGGGAGTGGAAACTGGGATTAGTATGTAAAATGGGAAAAGATAGTTTGTTTTCTTTCTTTTTTTTAAAAAAAAAAGTGAAGAAGAAGAAGAAAAAGACATAACCAAGCTTTTTGCTGGGTTTAGATGGGCCTGTGCTCTGTGTTCTTGCCAGTTGTGTGTGAAGAAGCCTGTCCCTGTGCTCCCCACCAATGGATTTTATCATTAGTGTCAATTTTAGCTGTCCTAGTCAGTCCCAGAGGACATAAGCTTCATTTGTGTTTTCATGTGCTGATGTGTACAACACCATAGGGATAATGGCTCCATCCAGAAACAAGTTGGGATGTCACAAGCCACATCTCAGAAGAGAGTTTGGGAGGCACAAGTACCCCAGGTGCAGCAATACAAATGAAGATTCTGATCAGATTGTCCCAGGAAGTTTATATTTTGAGCCAAGGAGTAGGGTTTGGGGCAGAGCATTTGTCTGTGGAATTTTCTGCTCCCTCCACTCCCCCTCAGTGCAGGTGTCTGAGCTCCACACACGCTTGCTTCCTGCTGTTCCCCCTGTTCTGTTGCAAGCTGTCTTATCAGATTGTCCACGGAGGGGGCCAAGCAGCTGCACTCATTGGGCTTTGGAAAGCCAAGTTTGTTTATGCAAATGTTGTTTTATTTTAATCTTGCCAATGCCCAACTTGGGGCTGTAATTCTTAGACAAAGACCAGGAGAGAAAAGCCTGTGGTGTTTGGACGTAGGGTTTTGGCTGACAAACGAAGCAAGTTTTCCTGCTCATCTCTCATGTTGGGTGGGTCCTGCATGACAGATCACAGGCTCCACACCTCCTGAGACATGAGGCTGTCACACATGGGGAGCCTGAGAAGGTCTTCACTCAAAGAACTATTACTTTTAAATTTCCACAACTCAGTACTTGGGGTATAGCTCAATGCATCAGTGAGCCCCTGGGTTCAATTTCCAGTAACATACACACTCACAAACAACACACACACACATGCACTCAGTCATGTGCACATGTACTCACTCACACGTGCATGCAGGCACACACACACACATCTTATTGTTCTGGCATTTCCCCTTATCATAAAACTATTTCAAGCTTGGTCCACAGAAAGAGAAAAAACCCAACAAACTACAGTAACAAACCCACAGGCAATTATATTCTAATAAATTCTTGTGTTCTAAATACAAGAAAATATCTTTCTGAATCATATATGTTAAGTAGATGCCCAGAAAATTTATTATATGAACTTAATTAAGTAAATAAATATGTTTCATTAAGTTTATGTGTGTGCTATAGTTGAAAAAAGTATTTGGCAATTTAAAGAAATGCCTGGCAGAAGTATTAACTATTTAAGCAGGTTTGTGTGTGTGTGTGTATTTGTGTTTGTATGTGTGTGTAGTGTGTGTGTATGTGTTGTGTACATGTACAGTTCAGAGGTCAACACTAACTGCCATTCTTCAGGAGTCAGGAGTCACCCACTTTGCTAATTGACGGTCTCTGGGATTGGAGGCTCGTTTTTAGGCTAGGCTAGCCTGCTGGCAAACCCTAGACATCCACCTGTCTCTCTCCCCAGCTCTGAGATTACAAACTTGAGCAACCAGCCCTGTTTTTTACACGAGTCTTGGGGATTGAACTTGGGCCCTCACACTTGTGTGACAAGCACTTTACAGATTGAGCCATCTCTCCAGCAGAAGATTCATACTGACATATCTGTGTCATGAAATGACATTCCAGGGGCACAGTGGGGAGAGCTGGTCTGCCTTGGGAGCACATGTGGTGCATATTCCTGGTCCATTTAAGCGAGATTGATGCAACCCTGCTCTTTGACTACCCCATTTGAAGACCCATTTTCCTCTTTTATGTTTCCCAAAGTGTGTTTCTAAATCTTGAGGTCCAAGTCTTTCCACACAGAAACAAGACCCACTAGAAACAGCCCCTTATTGGTACCTTCTTAAATTGTCTGTTATTTTCTTGAATGGAAACATAATTCCTGCATCTGATCATTTTTGTGGAGAACACACGGACCACTGTAATTTTTTTCTTTTTAAGCCCAATACTTAACATACCCAGCAGGGTCAGTGTAGGTTGGAGTGTGTAGGCCATTTCCTGGGCTCAACAGAGGCCTTTCTAGTATGTTGACAGCAGAAAGGGTCCTGTGCCAGTTGAAGAGTGGAAGGAGGGAGAGTATGAGCAAGGAATTCAAGACTATGAGGGGTTCATCCACTGAGACAGTTTGCCGGAGCTAATGGGAGCTCACCAACTCCAACTGGACTGGGAGTCAACTCTGAGGGGGGTTGACAGTTGGGGCAGACCGAGGGGCCACCGATAGTGACACTGGGATTTGTCTCTATGGCAAGTACTGGATTCTTGGGATCCTATTCTCTTCGAATGTAAGCCTTGCTCAACACAGATGTAGTAGGGAAGGGCCTTGGACTTTCCACAGGGCTGGGTGCATGGCCCTCTCTTAGGATTGGAGGGGAATGGGGTGGGAGGGTCTGTGGAGGGAGTGGAGGGGAGTGGGAGGAGGGGAGGGAGTGGGAATTTGGCTTGGTATTTTTTAAGTAATATAATAATAATGATGATGCTGATGCTGATGATGCTGATGATGATGATGATGATGATGATGAAAGTGTCCTGTGGGTGGAGACAGCTGAGGAATAAAGACAAATCGGTATCTGGTGGTAAGAGACCCAGTGTTTTTAGACTCAGAGTTTTGTCTCCTGTGTCAAACCCGGCTCTGCTGTCTGTGCGTTCCTGTGGTTCTCCTGCATGGTGTTCCTCTTCTCCCAGCTTTCAGGAGGCTCCCAGTTCATCAGCTAGCCCTAGTACAGAAGCAGCAGCGATTGTGAAACCAAGCAGCAGCGTCCAGTCTTGCCTGGGCCTGGACTTGTCCATCAAGGGTCATCCTTCCCAGCCTTCCCAAAGTGCGCCTGGTGGGGCATTTGGCTTGTACCCTGTGGGTGTGGTCTTATAGATGGGCTTCTGGCCTCCTCTGCTAATCTCGGTGGTGTTGGTGGTTGTCTTCCTTTCTCAGGCAGGAAGAGCAGGGAGGCTCTGTTGCCTCCATTGTAACCTGGGGCCAGGTAGCCAGCCATGTGTAAGACTGGCGTTTGGTCCCTCTGTTCGGAGCACAGTACCCACCCAGCACAGATGGTAAAACTGGGAAAGTCCCCACATGGACAGGAAGTGGAGCTGGACTATAGTCTGTTGTCTGCCCCTGTACACTGAGTCTGGCGCTGAGGGTTTGAATCTCACCTTCACCCAGAGCAAGTGCATTCTGGAAAGACCAAAACTGGCATCCAGTGCCCCAGTGAAATTTTCTGTCATGATAGCTTGCTCTGTTACCATAAATCAGGCATTGCCTGGACTAAGCATGTAGCTGCAAGGAGGGTTTGTTGGGGGTGGGAATACCCAGCAGTGGTTTTGTTTTTTCTGTAGCTTAACTTTGACATGGGGTGAACAAGTGGAATACTCTAGATTCTTGGATACACGTAGTATAGAGAGGATGATACTCACTCAGAGAAGAGAAAAGGGGAACAGGATATGTATGGGCTTTCAGGGAGGAAGGAAGTTCATCATCTTTCCCAGGCAGTGCTTTGGATAGGTAAGAGAGCAGACTTCTCAAGATGGGAGCTTCTTGGGTACCCATGTGACAAGACACCACCTTCTATCCTTCATAAGCCCAGGAGCTTGGGGGAGGTGGTGGGGACGTCTCAGAGGAGTCTCAGGAGTCCATGAGACCCTAATATAAAGGCCCATACTACCCTGCATTCCTGAGAGCCTTGGGATTATATAACCAGAAAGAATAGGCTCTGCTGGTCAGCTTGATAAGTTATGTAAGGTCAGAAATGAGAAAAGTAAAGTTTTGTATCTAAGCTTCTGTACAGAGGGCATGAGCCTGGACCATGTAGGCCCAGTTCACCACAAACCCAAGGTCAACCTCTTCTCTTGGGCCCCAGGTTTGAGGTTTCCTTGTTTGACTCACTGTACTCCAGCTCCAGGATGGCATGTTGGCATTCCTTGCACACCATCAACCACATACACATGAAATCTGACTTGTTTAGAGACAATTGAGTGGTCGCTGAGGTGTGATAACATTTCCTTCTGCCCTGAAAACCAATTGCTATGCCCCTATTGCATGACCAGAGATCTGATTTTCACCATCACATCCAGCTTCTCTGCCCAGGGATAGAAATGTTGATGATTTCCCAACCATTCTGGGGCGCCTAGAGCTTTCCAAGGCTTTGTACACGACCCACACCAATAAGTGTCTAACCCTAACCCCCGATGTGTGCTCATATCTCAGTTCCTGCTCTGGCTTCTCTCAAGAATGAAGGTTGCTAATATTCATGGAATTTACCCTGGCAAACCCAAGACCACTTGGCATCATCTCTAGGTCATCACAAAGGAATTCTTGGTATCCTCGGGGTATTGGCAGCCTGCCTGGGTTGCCCACATGTCTGGGCATATTCCAATTGGCTGCTGTTCTTGAGGGTTCTGGTGCACAGTCCTGGGAAGGGAACTCTCTGATGACCTCACACAAAGCCATGCGAGTCTACTATGTGTTCAGCACGTGTCTGAGGGTGCACCTCTGCTTGGTGCCTGTGTATCCAGTGTGGCAGAGCTGGTGGCCAATCATCTTGGCCCCTTTGCCCTGCTTTGGTGCCTTAGGTGGCCAGTGTGGGTGTGGTACTGATCATTCTGGCCCCTTGCTCTGGGAAATCCTGGTATTGGACTTGCTGAATAACATCTGGTTTAGCTCTCTCTCCTTGACACAGCAGGGCTTACCTGCTCAGATCTAGACATACCACCAGTTCCTTGGGCTACTCTAGCAAGGGACCACAGTGCATGCAAACAAGAACTTCTCTCACAGTTCTGAAAGTCAGAAACCAGCGCATTAAGGAGCTGGCAGGATCAGGTTCCTGTTGAGCCTCTAGGGAAGTCCCCCTGGCCTCCTGCAGCTTTGGCGGCAACAGTACCCCTCCCATAGTTACAGCCAGCATCTGGAAATCTCCTTCTGCCCCATATCTGTTGGTGGCACACAAGTCCTTGTGCCCACAGATCACAGGAAACCAGGAAAGTTAAACATACAGAAGCCTCGATGGAAAAGATAAAATACTGGTTTGCCTGCTCAGAAGGCTGGGAATAGATTTTGTTAAGACCTGGTGACCTTTTTGCTGTTGGTAGAAGCAGACCTCAGACCCCTTTTGCTGTAGAGGCAAATCTCACCCATTCTCTCCAGAATGGTAATCCCAGACTCTTCCCTCCCTGGATCGTTACCCCTCCTTAGGGGAGCCATGGCATGTACTCTATGGCCTGCTGACCTCTACACTGTTACGGACCACACTCGATTCTAGGCCTTTTAGCTATAAAACCCACCCCCTCATGGTCACATGTACTTTGTAAAGGAGTCTCTATCTGGTCACACTGTAAGTTTTGTCATGCGCCTGGAATGGGACTGATTGTTGCCTGCGAGCCTTTTCCCAAACTGCACTGTTTTAAACACGCCAACCAAGAACTGCCTGGCATTAGACACCTCGAGGTCTGATCCAGGTTGGTGAGGTCCATCTGAAGCAGGTTTTCATTCTCATCCTCTTCCCACAGTTTGCTTCCCTGTCTGACACCTGCAGGAACCCCCTCATCTCTTCTTACCCCCTTTCCTCAGCATGATGAGTCTTTCTGTGGCCTCACTCCACAAGGACACTATGGTCACATTTAGCACCTTCCTGCCTGGATAATCTAGGGTAGGCTCTCTAATTCTAGGCCCTTATCTCATTCACAGCCACAGGCCTCCCTTTTTCATGTAGGATAGTGTATACACGTCACAGGGGCAAGGACTTGATATCGTGGAGGTCATGATAACTCAGGTCAACACACAGCCTGCACCCCATCACCTAGGCCTGCCTGTGCCCTGCTCCCAGGGTTGGAGTATTGGGTATCAGGGGCTATTTCTATTAATCTATATATCACCATGAGGTCGTGGCCTACCAGCAAAGTTTCAGCATGTCTATCTCTGGTGGCAGCTCCATGGCATCTCTGACTCCACCCTTCTTCCTCCCAATATTCAGCCTAGCTTTCCCTGCCTAAGTTCTGCCTTGCTATAGGTCCAAAGCAGTTTCTTTATTCATTAATGGTAATCACAGCACACAGAGGGGACTCCCACATCACCGCCCAACTGTTCTCTTTCCATTAATCCCCACCTTGGGATGTTCCCATGAGAATAACTTTGAAATATGGTTTATAAACCCAAGGGTATGCAAATTTATGCACAGTTTAAAAGAACTAACTAGCCACCATGAATTCAAGGTTAGAATATTCCCTCTAGTTTTGAAAGGCCCTCTAGTCCCTTCTTCTGTCTCATTGCCATCATTGTGACTTCTGTATCTAAATGCTCTTTGGTGGTTTAAATTGAGGAGTAACCGCTAATTTTGATTAATTTTATTTAATTTGGATTATGACTAAAAGGAATGCTAAATGCACATATTGCTGACTCACCTTTTCCAATGTACGTTGTCTATAGCTGGGCACCCCCACCCTCTCAACACCCTGGCTCGCTAGTCCATTCTCCTGCAGATGGTGTTGTTATTGTATCATTCCTGAACTTTCTGTGGTTCTGTTTCCTTGCAGAACTGGGAATTGAACCCAGGGTTCTGGCACACACTATGTAAGTGTTCTACCAACTGAGCTGCAACCCCAGCTGGCTTGTCTCTTGGTTCTTATGACCTGACATTTCTTAAAGGTCTGCTCCTAGTGGCGAGTCATGGCTGGCTTCTGGCATGCCCAAGTTGCATTTCTCTAAGGCTTGCGTGGTTTTTCAAAAGTGGTGTGTCATGGATGGTTTCCCCCACAGAGTGTGGGGGTCTGACTGTTTCATGGGTGTAGGGGTGGTTGCTGCATGTCCGGTTCTTTAACTTATGACTGGGCTCCTCTCTTGAAGATTATTTTCTGCCCTAGGTCCTATGGAGACAATGGGTATGCTCATTGTGGCAGTGTTCTGGCCCTATGTATTCACAGATCTTGTAATGGAGTTTTTTCTGCATGTCACAAGAAGCACACATGGGGATGAAACAGTAAGGGGAATCCCCAAAACTAATGTGTAATAGAAGAAATGAGGATTGGGGCTTTTTGTTACTGCAGCCAAACCTGACTAGTACATTTTCCTCTCCATGCTGGGTGTCTTAGTTAAGGTTATCACTGCTGTGATGAAATACTACAACCAAGAGCAGCTTAGGGATGAAAGGGCTTATTTGGCTTACACTTCTGTATTGAAGATCTTACTGTTCATCACTGAAGGAAGTCAGGACAGGAACTCAAACAGGCCAAGAACCTGGAGGCAGGAAGCTGATGCAGAAGCCATGGAGGAGTGCTGCTTACTGGCTTGCTCCTCATGGCTCTTTCAGCTTGCTTTCTTATAAAACCCAGGACCACAAGCCCAGGGGTGACACAACCCACCATAGGCTGGGCCCTCCCTCATTAATCACCAATTGAGAAAATGCCCCACAGCCAGATTTTATGAAAGCATTTGTCTCAACTGGGTTTCCCTCCTCACTGATGACTCCAGCTTGTGTCAAGTTGACATAAAACTAGCTAGCACAGCGGGTTTTTGCCAGACTTTAGCATATCACACTTGGTTTTGTTTTTCTAAATTGCTAATAAAGTGCTTTTTATAATAATGTGTATTTCTTTGTCTTGGAAAGGCTTGCCCGTGTAGCTTTTGCTCATTCTCCTGTGGTATGGTTTCTGTTTATCTTTCTGACTCTTAGAAGCTCTTTGTGGCATATAGGTACTGTTCTCTTTTACATATGTTTGCTAGATCTTTCCCTTGTTCTGTGGATGGCATCTTCATCCCCTTCATGTTATTTTGATAAGGGAAAAAATCTTAATTTTAATGCAGTCACATTTACTAGATTTTTTTTCCTCTGCTTTCGACTCTTTCTCTTTTTCTTGCTTTCTTGATATACAAGAAACCATTTTTTTATTCTGAAACCATAATGAAGCTTTCCCTGTAGAATATGTGTCCTTTTGCTTTTTACTTGAGAGCCTAATCAATTTTTTAAAATTACAAAGGTTATGAAGCAAGTACCTAATTTATATTTTTTCCTAAGTATATGAAAAACTGTCTTACCTCTTGTGGATCAGCCCATCCTCTCCCTGCTGACTTTAATGCTGTTTTTATTGTTTATCAAACTGTCTCCATGTTTCAGACCACTGTTAGCTTTCCTGTTCTGTGCATGGATTTATGGGTGTCCTATGCCCCTAATAATCATTTTTCTCTGACATTTATTCATCTGGTGTGTGTGTGTGTGTGTGTGTGTGTGTGTGTTTGTGTTTGTGTGTGTTCCATGGTATACATGTGGAAGTCAGAAAAATTGTGGAAGTTGGCTCTCTCCTTCTACCATGTGGGTCCCAAGGATCAAGCTCATATCACTAGGTTTTGTGGCAATGGCCTTTTACTCACTGAGACACCTCAGTGGTCCCGATACCATTGTCCTAATGCCCAGAGCTTTATGATATGCTATTCTGCTCTCAGATTGGAGGAGTGTTCCCATGTTTTTATTCTTTGGTACAAATTTTCTTGGTAATTTTTGAATCTTTTGTGCTTCATATAGAACTGGAGCCTCAGTTTCCACAGTAGATTCTATAGGACCTTAGTTATGGGTTTCTAGCTAAATTTAGAGGTTTTTTTGGCCCATGTTATTGTCACTGACTCTTCTTAAACATGTTATGTATGTGTACTCTTGAGCCTCAGCTTGACTCTTAGACATGATATATATATATATCACGATATATATCATGATATATATACATATATATCATGTGTGCGTGTGTGTGTGTGTGTTTGAATAAGAATGGCCTCCATAGGCTCATATATTTGAATGCTTAGTCCCCAGGGAGTGGACCTGTTTGAAAGGATTAGGATATGGAGGGGTTGCTCTGTTAGAGGAAGTGTGTCACTGGGAGTGAGCTTTGAGAATTCAAAAGCTGATACCAGGTGCAGTCTCTCTTCTCTCCCTGATGATAATGGACTAAGCCTCTGAAACTGTAAGTCCCCAACTGAATGCTTTCTTTTAGAAGAGTCTGTGGTCATGGGGTTTCCTCACAGCAATAGAATAGTGACTAAGACAATATACATGTGCGTAAGCTTGACTCTTTTTAAATTTTTGGCATTCTTTGGGAATTTCACATAATCCACCCTGATCACATCTATGTCTGCCCACCTACCCTTGTGACCGCCCCCATCAAAAAATAAACCAAGTTCATTTTACATTCTCCAAATACTCACTGGAACATGATCAAACTCTCAGTGGCTGGCCCCTTAAATAGAACTGAGTTGTTCTCCTCCCGTACCCCCTCCTGAAGCCATCAACTGTGGAGAACTAACTTCAGCATCCTTTTCGCACTTTTTCAGAGTTCCCTTCAAAGGCTTCCTGTTTAGGCTGTTAGTTTTTGGCAGTGGTGTTGGGGTAAGAGTAGGCATTGTAACAGAAGCCTTCCATGTCTCTCTCTTTCTCAACTGTGCATCGATATCACTTCTAAAGTTGCCTCCTTGCACTTTGTCATCAGTGGGAGCACACGTCATGGACTTCCTCTTGGTTTCTGGCAATAGCACAGACTATGAACATGGCCTCCAATGGCAATAGGTCCACAGACCCAGACAAGGCCCTTGAGGCAGCCTGGACCATGGACATCAGCATAGTCTCAGGTGGCAGTGAATGCCACTCACATCAATATGACCCCCAGAGGTAGCATAGCCCTTGCACAGACCACTGACATCTGCATGACATTGTATCACAGACCATAGACCTTTGGTATCAACATGGACCATGGACATCAGCATAGTCTCAGGTGGCAGGGAATGCCACTCACATCAGTATGACCCCCAGACACAGCATAGCCCTTGCACAGCAACACAGCTTCAGGCTGCAACCACTGACATCTGCATGACATTGTATCACAGACCACAGACCTTCGGTGTTAACACAGGCCATGGACATCAACACAGACCCTGGCCATAGTAGGACCATACAGTCATACATGGCTCTTGGTGGCAGTATGTATCTGGACATCACCATGGCCATAGGTGGCAGTGCAGCTACTAACATCGCCTGGTTCTCAACCCTGTTGAGCCTCTAGTTTTGCCTCTCTTCACAGTGCATGTGCCCTCTCCACATCTCTACCACATATCGATTCATTGTAATGATGACCACTGTCCACACTACAAGATGGGGCAGCCTGCTAAATTCGACTCTGAAACACATTAAATATGTATATGCATGTTCCTGTGTTTGACTTCTCTTTGCATCCTTTGATAATGCTCTACAGTTTCTACAGTCTGGCCTTGAACTTCAATAGCTTTCTACTCTATCTTATTTCTTTGCATTGTTCAAATGGTATTACTTTATTTCTTATTCATTGAAAGTTTCAAACACGACAGAAGTTTCTGAAATTATAAAATGAATAGAATATGACTCCATTTAGGGAAATATTTTAGTTATTAACATGTTTTATATATATTTCCTTCATCTAATTATTGTCTCTCCATCTATCTATCTATCTATCTATCTATCTATCTATCTATCTATCTATC
>LOJH01028995.1:0-15893 GCA_001685095.1 Ellobius talpinus | reverse complement strand
ATACATACATACATACATACATACGTTATTCTCTCTCGCTCTGTCTCTGTCTCTCTCTCTCACACACACATACAAATACACATGTACTTGAGTTCTCTATGTGGTCACTGATTCCTTTTAAAAGTAGGATTCTAAAACCTTCTCTGGAATTTCAGCTTCCTCATTATTTTTGGCTTCCAATGTTGAGGTGCTGTGAACCTGTACTGTGAACCTGTGGAGGTTTCTTAACATCTAGGGTTTCTCCCCCCAATTTTCCTACTCTTGTCATTTGTTTTATTTTATGCCCATCTTCCCGGTGAGCTCCCTCCATCTGAATTTATGTTCTCCACTACTATTTAGGGGAAAGCTGACTGGAAGAATAATATAAAGATACGACAGCAGTCCTGGTCCAGGAGAGAACACTGTGTACTTCATTTGTGTCTTCAACAACATTCAGAGATAGCAGCATTGGAGTTCTGATCGGGGAAAAATCAATCTTACTGCTCTTAATTTGGGTACTAGGCACTCTGTTTCCAGACAATTATTTGGTGTGACTGTACCAAGTTCAGCAGTGCACTTCTTATGTTCTCATGTTGCTGTCCCAAGTACAGGTAGGGATAGTTCATTCTGAAGCTATTCTTTCCAAGGTGTGGGAGGAGAACCTCCGCTCAAGCTCCCCTGCTGCATTTCTGTCTCTTTTTCTACAGTCTGCTTGCTGAGGCTGTTTCTGCCTAGGGTGTGTCCAACCCACAGTCACATGTCCACAGTGTCTCTTTAGTTCACTCTACTTGCACTGCCGGTGTCACAAGGGAATAGCATTCCTTGGCAGCTACTGCAGACCCTCTAGTGTGAACAGTGTGAGTGCCGGTGGGCACAGGTTAGTGGCCACTTCTGGCTGCTTTTTTATGGGGAAAATCCTACCGAGTTTTATTATTTTTCCTTCATCCTTCTTTTTAAAGTGTTTGGCTTGTTTATTTTACCACAACTCTTTTATCAGGGTCACACATAGGCAATTTATAGTTCACCCTCTTATAGTTTCCCTACATTATTCACAGTAGATGAGACGCAGAAACAATCTAGATGCCCATCAATGTAAGTGAGTAAACAAAGGATGAATGAAGTCCCATCATCTGTAGTAAAATTGGTGGGATAGAAGACAGTATGTTTAGTGAAATCAGCCAAAGACACTGGCTGTGTATTTGCCCATATGTCTATGCCACCAAGAGTCATCCAAGAAGCATAACTAGGATTGACAGAGGCTGGAAAGGGTACACATAGAGGGAGGATTTGGTGAGAGATGCTGTATTTATTTTTGTGTAGAAATAACAAAACACTGAACCTTATTAATGTGTACATTAATGCCTCTAATTAAAAATAAAAGGAAAGTATTTCTTCATATTAATGAGAAGTATAAAGATATACTTCTGCCTTGGATCTCCAAGGTTATGCTTTTAATTATTTAAAACACAATGAATTATAAAAATCCATATTATTCAGTAAGTGAGCTATGTGTATATATGATTTTAAGTATAAAAGAGAACATTAATCCACAGAGAAAAATAAAAAGCAAGAAAGAAAAATATTAAAAGATAGAAAATACTTGAATTACTATGAAGTGTAGAAAACCTAACATTTTAAACAGCAAATAGCTTCCTAATAGATGTATATAAATCTAGTACATCTTGTTGTAGTCTCATAGGCTAAAGAGACTCAAGCAGACACTTTTAGGGGAAAGCACCTCTAAATGCAGCAACAGAGCTGCTTTGCCATTTTAAGTATCTGTTATGTTAAATTACCTTTAATATTTTTCTTGATTTTTAAATAAGGTCCTTCAGAGAGTCCAAAGAAAGCCCCAAATTACAGACTCATTGTTTTAGGTGACGTAGAGTGATTTTGCTCATTATAGTACCATGTTCCCTACCCAAAAGTGTTCATTTCTGCCATGTTTTTGAGTACATGATATGACTAGATGTGTGCATGCTCAGATATGTACCTACTTGTGATGATGGCTGTTTACTGTATCAATATACATAGGTTCCCCAATTAAAGCTCCTTAATTGTTTTCTTTGAGAGGAACGGCACTACACTGAGAGTTACCTCCACTTCTTGCCTTCCTTGCTGCAAGTAATAGACTTTTCTTTGTTGTTGCATTGCTTAGTTTTATTCGTGGGCTTTCCACTTACCATGAGGTGAACCTATTGTTTATGGCAGCAATTTTGTCATAGTTCCTGTGGGGGAAGAACAATAGTATTTCTTCGGGAGTGAGTCCTCTTTCAGGGGTTATGCCCAATATCTGTTCCTCACGGAACCAACAAAATCTTTGTCCCTTGTTGACTGGTATTGCTCTGTTTCTGAGTGTTATTTATTATTTGATCAGTTAATTGCTTGACTTTTAAGCAATTGGAAAGGAAAAGTTTCCATGCTTGGTCCACAAGTGGATTCAACCAAGGGATCAGCAGAGGCCTTTGATCTTGCCTCGGTAGCTAATGAGAATTCATTATTCAAGAATCAACTGTGACAATGCGTTTATTTAATTTGCAGGAGCTATTTGGACAATTAAGTGGGGATGCTGGACACAGTTTTCTGCTCATTACTTTATATTAAATAGACATGGCCTGCCCTTCTTTTCACTTTCAGAGTTTAGTTGCCTCAGTGAGTAATTGTGAGGAAATCTAATTTTCTTGTTCTCATTTAATTTCTCTTCTTAATGATGTATCATTGATTAAGAGCAAAGAGAAGACCTTAAAGGAAGACACACCCTCCAGAGCGTGATTGTAAATTATAACTTAGTGATACTGAAGGGTCATTTCCAAGGACAGCCACAAAATGAAGGCAGGTAGTATTTTATGTAATATAGAATTTTACCCCTTAGAAATAATGAAGAAGCTCACCCATGCAGTACTACTCCTCCCTTTAAACCCAGTCAAAGCATGGGAAGTGTATTGTGGAGGTATTTGATGCAGGTGCTGTGCATATCTCCTACACCAAAGCAGAGAGTAATAAAACAGAGACCCACATAGAGAAAGGTATGAATATACCAATAGTGCAAAATTTTTGCTGCTTGTGGTTTTAATTGCTTTGGGAACCAAATGCACTGTTTTTGATGAAGCAGAGAGTTCATGTTATGGCAGAAACAGTTAACTCCAAACTCTCAGTAGCATTCCAACCCCAGTCAGCCTTTGTAGAACATCACTATCAGTTAGTTCCCACCAATCAGAAACTAGAAGGAAGTAGAGCGTATCCTAGTCATCCAGGCCACTGTAACACATATCCATAGACTGTGTGGCTCAAGTCACAGGCACTTCTCACAGTTTGAGGGTTTAGCAAGTCCAGGACAAAGGCAGTGACAGGTGCGGGGTCTGATGAGGCCACTGTTCCCACTCATGCATACTCCTACTCTGGAAGGGCAAAGAACAAAAAAACAAGTTCTCCTGACTCTGCTTCAAAGGTGCTACCATGTTCACTGGGGACTATTCTCATGACCTTATCATTATATTTCCATTTCGTCCATTCTCGCAAGTCCAGAGAACATTTTTTAAAATTGTGATATACTTTACTCTCTACATTTTAAAAATAATTTAAAAAATTATTGAAGTTAAAATATAATTGCATAATTTTACACCCCGTTTACCCTTCTACCAACTCCTTCCCTGTATCACCTCTTCCTCTCTCTCAAATTTGTGACCTCTTCGTTTTCATTGTTGTTACATCTGTGGGTGTGTGTTTTAAGCTAAGATCATGGAATCATGGTTATAAATACTCTCTTAATCCCCTTTTAAAGTGTGTGTGTGTGTGTGTGTGTGTGTAGTGTAGTGTAAGCAGGATATATATAGAGAGAATACTAAATACCAGCATTTTCAAACCAACAATTTTGACCAGTGAAACTATTTCGTGGATTGTATAAAAAGGCTCTGAAGAGGAAATTTGTTATCTGTTCATCCTTGGCTTGGATTTTATGTACTTGCAAGCTGAAATAATTGCGTTTGTAAGATATAAACCTCAGATAGCAACAGCTGCCAAAACTAAAAGACCCGAGGCTCCCAGTGCGTTTGTCAGCAGACACCAGCTGCCAATGCTGTGGGCTAAAGGAGTCCACATCAGGCATGACTAGTCTTACACATACATCTTCCTGGGAGCTTCTGAGCTATGAGATTTTTCGTTGAGATGTTCTCCTTCAGAGACTGCAGGCTGGAAAAAGAATTTTGTGTCCTTATACTAGGTAGTACTGGAGCAATATGAGAAACAAAGATCAAAATTTAAGTGAAGAAAATAATAACACACCTACAGAAATTATATGGAGACTGTCAGTCAAAACTTAGAGAGATGCCGAATACCACCAACTACGCAACCAATATAGCCGATTCTCAGGAGAATTCCAAAATGGCACCACAAAGTCCTTCGGCATTGTCAGATGTATTTATCCCAGGTAAGATCATGCAAAATCCACCATGCTACTGGGCTGAGTTTGAATTGATTTGCCACCACTTGCTCACCCCACCTTTCTCTCGCACTAGCGAGCTTTGTCCATGGGAACAGCAGCTGGATGGAGAAGGCAGGCTCAGAGATGAAGTCAGATTGGATTAGTCAATCTTACAGGGAAGATTCACTCTGCAGTACTCACTACCATTTGTTTTTGAAACTCTGTCCAGTGCAGTGGCAGAGTTGTTTTATTTTGATCAGGTTTGTTTACGTAGCACAAGCTTTATGGTGATGGGGACCCATTTCAGTGCTCCTGTTCTTACACCAGATGTGGGAAGAGGGCTGGGTGGGGTGCTCCTTTGTTATCACACTCCTGGAAGCTGGGAAAAGGGTCTTTTGTAGACATAAAACTCATCTAAGGATCTTGAGTTAAGGTGAGACTGAATAGATAGAGTAAGGGGGCAGGAAGAGAGAGACAGGGATGGAGGCAGAGACAGAGAGAGTGGAAAATAGAAGAGATGATATGAAGCCGGAGGGCTGGCAGGTGTAGCCATTAGCCAGAGAAGCCAGGGAAGGCACACAATAATCAAAGTCTGGATGGGATAAAGAAGGCATGTCTGTGACTTATAGGCCCGACAGACACTTACTGTTTGCCTGACAGACAGATACTTACAGGGTGACTCTAACTTACAGGCCTGTACAACTATCTGACAGATGTTGGTTATCTCCAACATTCATTCTTGAGGACAATTAAGCTAAAACACACACACACATAAATCTCATAACATTAAAAGTAAGTTTATGAGTTTGCTTGGGTTACATTGACTGTCGTCATCTTGGTGTGCATAAAGCCCATGGACTACAAGTTATACATACCTGTGAAGAAGCATGCCTTGTCTTTAGATGGATCAACCACAATATCAGTTCAATTTACCTTTAATCTTACAGTTACGTTTGGCATCCAGGATGTTTTCCTGTCACTCCTGAAATGGCTAGAGGTCAGCTCCAGGAGACTGTGATGTGGTAATGGTTCACAGGGCCTGGTTTGTATGACTAGTATCTTATTATCTCTTCCTATTTAGTAAATTACCTCAAACCTTAATGGCTTCAAGCAAAAATTATTGTGCCCTGTAGACTGACAAAGTTCATCCGAATGAGTGTTTGGGCCTCCCTTAGGAGCGAGATCTCATGCCTCAAGGGGCATATGAAACTTCCATGTGAGTAAGTAATTTAGACCACTCACTGTCCAGGCTGAGTCAATTCTAGCTGCCCTCTGGAAGGTCAGCTAGGGTTGTATTTGGGACATCTCCACATGACCTCTTGTAATGGGGCTCCTCATAAGGTGGAAGCTAAGCTTCTCAAGAGAATGCTTTTCTAGAAATAAGAATGGGAATTCTGGGTCAGAAGAGGCTGACTTAACCTTGTTATGCTGATATACTTATTGGCTAAGAAGTATCAGTCTAGCTTGGGCTCAAGGGGTTGGAGAAATTGATGTCCCCTTTTTCTTGATGAAAGAATATATATCAAGGTAACCTTGCAAAGAAACAAATGAGATATAAAATACTTTTGTGGTCATCTTGATAAAACAAAATATGCTATGCATAGTAACAAGGTTTGTCTACAACACCAGATTTATAAAGATTCATAGTGCTCGAGATAAAAAAGATGAAAATTGAAAGGCATTGAGAAAATATGCTACTTCAGAAACACTCCTCATTTACTGTATTTGTCTAAAATTCAATTGGAGTCTCCCTTCATTTCTTCTGAGTTCCACTAAAAGAAAAATTAGGGGAAAAGATGAACTCAGTTTGTCTTCAAAACCTAAGAGCAACCAATAACAGAAAGAGTTTCACTTCATGACATGGCTCTCCTCTCTTTCATGAAAATGAATAAGGCTGAAAAGCAGTGGTTGCATTCCTACTATTAGGTTTGTTCTTTTCCAGACTCACATTTCAGAGGACGGTGTACAACCATTATACATAGAGAGAACTTGTCTTACTCAAGCAGAACAAAGGGCAAGAAAGCAATAGCCAATAAAAATGATTCAACAAAGTATAGAAGGACACTTCTTGATATGTTAGTTTCACAAGATCACAAAAATACATGAATAATGAGGAAACGGAAAAGAAAAAATGGAGAATAAAGTGATAAGAAAATCATTACTCTCTTATTTTTCTCCACTAAAATTTGTAGACTAATAAAAAATAAACTGAACATTCCATAACCACAAACCAATGTTTTAAATTTTACAATGTATAAACAAAGCAAATAGAATAGTCAGTGTAATATGGGAAACAACTGGGACCATTAATGGATTAAAGGGAAGGATTTACTTAGCACATCCTCGTGTTTCACTATTTTATTAAGTCAAGTATATCTCTGTGGTATAGATTTACAGCATGAATGTGCTCTATCACCGTTTTCTGTTGAGCAAGATCAGCTAGTTCAGTCTTGGACATTTTAAGATGGGTGTCTTGGTAACATGAGAAGGGTCGAACAATAAAGAAATTAATTGGAAACATTTGATCCCAGGAATGCAATGCCAGATTGATCTGTATAGGTGTTTGGAGAAAGGAATATTTCCCACCATGCCTGGGAAATTTGGCTGGGTAGGAAATATGGTGATCTCAGCACACCGAGAAAGGCATAAGCTCACCTTCCTTAGGGACTGAGGCCTGAAGGTAGCAATAGATCATTGCTGTCACACTGTAGGAGACAAAGAGAGTCTAGGCAACTCCAGAATTTCATCTACAAACACCGAAACACCTATATAGGATAAGATTAATCTTTTTGTATTTGTTTGTATTTGTTTTTTGAGATAGGGTTTAACTATGTAGCCCTGAATGGCCTGTAATTAGATAGGTAGATCTTAACTCACAGAGAGCCACTTGCCTGTACCTCCCAAGTGCTGGAACTAAAGATGTATTCCACTGTATCTGACCACTGTGGAGTTAATCTTATTCATAATGGTCAATATTCTATGATTTATTGGAAAATATTTTGGTAATAGGATTCTCATGATAAACAAGGCACATTTGTGTCCATAGGTCTTTTGAAAGGATATTTGTATTGCCAGACACTATAGAAATAGGTACCTCATTTCAGAACCACAAGTTATGAATACCAATATTCACCAGGAATACATTCTTCTCTGATAATTTTAGTATGTTGAACACAGATTTGTTTCCATTCCCAGGATTTCTTTGTCATTTTGTGGGGGGGAGGAGAGGGAGAGATAGTGCATGCGTTGGAGAGAGAGAAGGGGGAAGGCAGACAGAGAGACAGAGAGAAAAGAGAGAGCACTCATGCATATTGCAGTGCCTGTGTGGAGGTCAGAAGACAACTTAAAGGAACCAGTTCTCTCCTTTCACTTAGTGGATTCCAAGAGCTGAACTCAGGGTACCCAGACTGATGGCAAGCATTATTTTTGCTGAATCTATATCAACTAGCTTCCCCTGGACATTTTTTAACTAGGAGAATAAATGTAATTTGAGAAAATATAGATATTATCAGTATTAGAACATTTACAAAATGTTCATGAATTTGCAGATGCTTTAACATTTTTCTTCATGGTTTCTCATTTGCCTCTATTTATATACAATCTACCTGCTCTTCTGAAATCCCCATGGGATGGATAAATTGCAGAAAAGGCTAACTCAGAGATGCATCCCACATTTTTTTGGATTAAGTCACCAGAATGCATTTGCTTTCTTCTTGTGCCTTCTGCAGTTAGTTCAGAAATGTTGATTTTGAGCTTTTCATTACTTGAAGTGACCCCTGATCGTGAGTGGTGCTGTACTAACTAACTGAATTTGAGAGAGAGGGTTAACCTGTCTGGGGCAGCTGCAAGCATATGTGAATGTCCTGGGATAACACACACACACACACACACACACACACACACACACACTGTGCCTGGATATTTTAGTAACTAACCTCAGGCATCTTTCTTCTCTTTCCCCAATACCTTACAGAAACATTGGAGTTAGTATAGAATTTATGGTAGATATTTCCTGAAGCCAATTGGTTGCTATGGGGGACTAATTAGTATTTGTAATGGATCACAGTCCCTTTTTAAAATCTTCTGGGAGTTGTGGGCCCCTGAGCAAAAACAGATGGACATCAATTTTGTATGGTATTCTAGTAAATTCAGAAATCCTTCCCCCAGCCTTCAGATAGTTCCAAGTCTAGTTAAATCCTTATTTCATATCTAGAAAATAGCTAAACATGTGGACAAAGGTTTACTCAAAGGGAAACTTAATAACAATTATGTTGAAATTAGTATAATTAAGTTAAATTAAATTAAAATAGTTTTATTTTCTTTCTCTCCTCCAGATGACTTTGTCTCATTTAAACTTTATTTAGACTTACTATGTTTTATCTTGGTCAGTATATGTTTTGACTGGGAAAAGTGGTCACTTTCCTCCTGGAGCAGAGGGATTCTTGTAATTCCAGTCCATTGTGGTATTGTAGAGGAGACTGTGCTCACTCATGGGTGGGAGTCAACATCCATTCATGCAGCATCATCAAGCCACTGCACCTGGATTTACAAATGGATTCTGAAAATATACTCAGCTATTTCTTTTATTTTTTTAACATCTGATGTTCCCTTTACCATTTATTGAAAATAGATTACTTTCTCATATAATATATCCTGATTATAGTTTTCCCTCCCTCTACTCCTGCCAGTTCCCCCCAACTTCCCCTCCACTCTGGATCCTCTCCCTCTCTTTCTCTCATAGGGAAAGAACAGACTCTAAGAGATAACAATAAACTATAACAAAATAAAATATAATAAGATGAAACAAAAAGCCTTCATATCAAAGTTGGCAAGGCAAGCCAATAGAAGGAAAAGAGTCCTAGGAACAGACAAAGGAGTCAGAGACCCATTCATTCTCCCAGTAAGGAGTGCCACAAAAATTCTAAGCTAATATATATATATATGCAGAAGACCTGGTAGAGACCTCTGTAGTCCCTGAGTTTGCTGTGTCAGTCTCTGTGAGTTAATATGTGCCTGGCCTAGTTGATTCGTGGTCCTTGTTCTCCTGGCATCCTCCATCCATTTCCTCTGGGGTGATCTGGTCTCTGGTTCTTGTTCATGCAAGCAGTGTCAGGTATGGTTTCCGTCTCATGGAAGAGGTCTTAAGTCAAATTAGACATTGGCTGGCTACTCCTACAAGTTCTGTGCCACCATTGCTTTGGCATATTTTACAGACAGGACAAAGTTTAAGTCAATGGTTTTGTGGCTGGTTGGTGTTTACATTTCTCTTTTAGTAGGCCGCAGAGTACCTTCCCACATCAAAGACAGCAAAATTTAGGAGTGAAGGCTCCATGTAGACACAAGCTGGACTTCTCCATGTTGATGACTTGTATGGGTATTGTCCTACACAATGGGGCCCCCTGTCAGTTTGCAGAGAATAAGCCATGTCTTAGCAATAGCTGGAGATGTTTGAGGATTTTCATGGGACCTCCTTGGCCAACAACATAACTGAGTGCAACCCAGTCCCAGTACTGAAAGTTTCATGGTGACAAGAGATGGCAAATTGAGACTCCATATTCCTCATCATTAGGAAACCTCATTAGGATCACCTTCATTATTTTAGAAAGTTTTGACTCTACTAGGTTTCCACATAATTCCTCAAATTCCCCTCTATTCCAGCTGACTGCCCCACATTCTCTCTCTATCCTATCTCCTCTCTCTCTCTCTCCTCCTGATCATCTCTTTACTGCCCCCCGAAGTCCACTCATAAAATCTATTTCTCCTAGGGATATCCATGTGTTCACCCGAGATACTTCCTCTATATGTACTTCTCTGGGTCTACTGATTATAGCTTGGTAATCATTTACTTAATGTCTATTTTCCACAGATAAGAGAATACATAGTTTTTATCTTTCTGAGTCTGGGTTACCTCACTCAAGATTATTTTTTTCTATTTCCCTCCATTTGCTTGCAAATTTCGTGGTGCCATTTTTCTTTAATAACCGAGTAGAACTCCGTTGTATAAATGTACATTTTCTTTCTCCATTCTTCTGTTGAGGGGCATCTAGTTGCTTCCAGTTTCTGGATATTGTGAATAAAGAAGCAATGAACATGATTGGTCAAGTGTGTTTGTAGTAGGATGGAGCATCCTTTGGGTATATATGCAGGAGTGGTAGAACTGGATCTTGAAATAGGTCAATTTCCAATCTTCTAAGGAAATATCACACTGATTTCCATAATGCCTGTACAAGTTTACACTCCTACCAGCAGTGGAGGAGGAGTGTTACCCTTATTCTACATGCTCTCTAGCATGAGCTGTCACTTGTGTTACTGATCTTAGCCATTCTGACAGGTTTATGATATAATCTGAAAGCAGTTTTAATTTGCAGTTTCCTGATGGCTAAGAATGTTCAATATTTCTTTAAGTGTTTCTTGCCCATTTGAGATTCCTCTATTGAGAATTCTCTGTTTAGAGTTTACCCTGTTTTTAAAATGAGGTTATTTGGGGTTTTGATATCTCATTTCTTCATTTCTTTATATATTTTGAATATTAGTCATCTATAGGATGTGGAGTTGGCAATAAAATCTTTTCCTGTTCTGTAGGCTGCTTCCTTGTCTGAATGATTGTATACTTTGCCTTACAGAAGGCTTTCAGTTTTATGAGGTCCCAGTTATTAATTGTTGAAATTAGTGCTTGTACTATGGGTGTAGTGTTCAGAAAGTCTTCTCCTATGTCAATGCGTTCAAGGCTATTCCCCACTTTCTCCTCTACCAGGTTCAGTGTATCTCACTATATGTTGAGGTCTTTGATCCACTTTGACTTATGTTTTGTGCAGGGTCATAAATATGGATTATTTTCACTCTTCTTTCATTGGGGGAAGGCTGTTAGTTCATTCCTGGGTGCTCAGCCCCAAAATAATCATACAGAAACCATATTATTTAAATCACTGTTTGGTCAATCACTTAAGTGTATTGCTAGATAACTCTTACATCTAGAATTAACCCATTTCCATTATTTTATATTTTACCATGATATTCGTGGCCTACTGGCAAGGTTCCAGCTGGCAGCTTGCATCTTTCCCCTCCGGCCGCTACATGGCTTATCTCTGACTCCACCTACTCTCTCTCTATATTACTCTTCCAGCCTGGATATATTCTGTCAAGCCATTGGCTTATGTGGGACCATGGTCTGTATTCTGTCAGTTATATTTTAAATAAACGCTAATTGGCCAGTATGCAGGCAGGAAGTATAGGCAGGCAACCAGACAGGAAGCAGAGGCGGGTCAAGGAGAACAGAATTCTGGGAAGAGGAAAGCCCATTCCTCGGCAGTCCTGACACGACCACAGAAGAAGCAAGATGTGATTGCCCCATTGAATAAGGTACTGAGCCACATGGCTAACACAGATAAGAATAATGGCTAATAATGGACTACATAAGTTATAAGAGTTAATAAGAAGCCTGAGCTAATGGGCCAATCAGTTTACAATTAATGTAGGCCACTGTTTGATTTCTTTGGGACTTAACGATTGTGGGAACCTGGCAGGACACAAAGCCTGACAACAATTGGCTGAAAGCAGCTTCTTTATTCATTAACCAATAAAGCAACACATAGAAAGAATGACTTCCCACACCATTCTTTGAAGATTCTGTCTTTTTTTCCAGTGGATATTTCTGGCTTCTTTTTAAATAATTGGGTGTCCATAGGTGTGTGTGTTTATGTCTGGATGTTCTATTAGATTCCACTGACCAACCTGTCTGTTTTATGCCAATACTATGCAGCTTTTATTTTTATAGCTCTATAGTAAAACTTGAAATCAGAAATATTGAGACCTCTAGCAAGTCTTTTATTGTTCAGGAGTGTTTTAACTATCCTAGGATTTTTGTTTTTCCAAGGGATATTGAGTATTGTTCTTTCTAGGTCTGTAAAGAATTGTGTTGGGATTTTAATGGGGGATTGCATTGAATCTGCAGATTTCTTTTGGCAGGACTATTTACTATGCTAATCCTACCAATCCATGAGCATGGGAGATCTTTCCATCTTCTGATATCTTTTCCAAAGATTTGAAGTTTTTTATCATACAAATCTTTCACTTGGTTGGTTAGAGTTACCCCGGGATATTTTATAGTTTTGAGGCTGTTGAAAAAGTATTGTTTCTCTGATTTCTTCTTCAGTCTGTTTGTCATTTGAATGTGGGAAGGTTACTGAAAGTGGTTATAGCTGTAGGATTCCCTGGTGGGGTTTTGTCCAGGCCCTTCTGACTTTTAGAGTCTCCACTGAGAAGTCAGATATAATTCTAATAGATCTGCCTTTATATGTTACTTAGTTTTTTCCCTAAAATATTTTTATTATTATTATTGATTAAGTTTATTCATCTATTTTTACATCCTGACTGCAGTTTCCCCTCTATCTTCCCCTCCCATTCCTTTCCCCATCTCCCTACTGATCCCCCCAAGTCTACTCCCCCTCTGTTTCTGTTCAGAAAGGAACAGGCCTCCCATGGGTGTCAACAAAGCATGGCGTATCAAGTTGAGGTAGGACTAAGTTCCTCCCCTCGTATTAAGGCTTGGCAAGGCAACCCAGTATGAGGAATAGATTCCCAAAACAGCCCAAGATTTAGAGATAGCCCCTGCTTCCTCTGTTAAGAATCCCACAAGTAAGCTAAGCTACACAACTGTCAAACATATGAAAAACACCTAGGTTGATCCCATGCAGGCTCTCTGGCTATTGGTCTAGTCTCTGTGAGCTCCTATGAACTCAGGTTATAATGTGAAATCCCTTCTGTACACTGTGAATGTATGTTGCTCTTATAGGTTGATGAATAAAACTGCTTTGGCCTGTGATAGGGCAGAATATAGCTAGGTGGGAAATCTAAGCAGGGATAGCAGGTGAAGAAGGAAGAGATGCCAGTGAGCTGCCAGAGCAACAAGATGTACTAGAGAGTAGATAATGCCATGAAATCACATGGCAATACACAGATTAGTAGAAATGGGTTAATTTAAATGTAAGTGCTACCAAATAATAAGCCTGAGCCATTGGTCAAGCAATTACAATTAATAGTAAGTCTCTAAATGATTATTTAATAAGTGGCTGCAGGGGATTAGCAGTAGGGAGAGAAAGCAGTCCAGCAGGACTGGGTGAGATGAGAAATGCTTCCTGCTATAAAGTTAGTTGTTACTGTAGATTTTCTTGTGATGCCCTTAACCCCCTCAAACAATTCTTCCTCCTTCTCTTTAGCAAGATTTCTCCAAGCTCTAGCTCACCCAAATGCTTGACTGTGGATCTCTGCATCTGTTTCCATTAGTTGCTGGATGAAGGGTCTCTGGTGACAATTGGGGGATTCACCAGTCTATGAGTATAGCAGAATATCATTAGGTATCATTATATTGGCATTTTTTTAAGTCGTGTTTGGTTTTATCCTAGGTCTCTGGGCTATCCAGCCTCTGGGTCTTGGCATTACAGGTAGAGCTGGGGTGGGCTCCCTCTATGGGGTGGATCTGAGACTGGACCAGTCATTGGTTGGCCACTTTCACAATCTCCACGCCACCCTTGCTTTTAGTATTCTTTCTTTATTCTGTACATGTAGTGTTTTGATTATTATATGCTGAGGAGATTTTCTTTTCTGATCAAATCTATTTGGTGTTCTGTTTGCTTCTTATACTTTATAGACATCTTCTTTAGGTTAGGAAAATTTTCTTCTATGATTTTGTTGAAAACATTTTCTGGGCTTTTGAGCTGGGATTTTTCTTCTTCCTCTATACCTATTATTCTTAGATTTGGTCTTTTCATGGTGTCTCAGATTTCCTGGATATTTTGTGTTAGGAGCTTTTCAGATTAAACATTTTCTTTGACCGATGGTATCCATTTCTTCTATAGTATCTTCAATGTCTGAGATTATCTCTTCCATCTCTTGCATTCTGTTAATGAAACATGCTTCTGTGATTCCTATTCAGGTTTCTAAGCTTTTCATTTCCAGAATCCCTTTAGTTTACATTTTCTTTATTGATTATATTTCCATTGTTGGGTCTTGGAACAGCTATATTTGTTTCTTTCCATTGTTTCTTCCTCCATTTCTTTAAGGGATTTATTAATTTCCTCTTAAGGAAATTAATCATCTCCATGCAATCTGTTTTAAGGTCTTTCTCTTGTGCTTCAGCTATGTTAGGTATTCAGGACCTGTTATATTAGAATAGCTGGTCTCCATTGGAGACATACTGTCCCAGAGGTTATTGATTGTGATTTTACACTGGTGTCTAGGCATTAGGGTTTGGGATCATTGTAAATTTAGGTGCTGATTTATGGATTTGTCTTAGTTGGGTGCATGATTTATTGTTTGGTTTCCGTTTCCTCTCTGGATTTCTGGAGAGTTGTGTGTTGCCAGTTTTCTTGGACTGCTCAACTAATAAGCTTACAGGGTATGCTTGCTGGTGTTGGAGACTGGGATACCTGCATGAGTTGGGGGAAGGAATGCTAGAGAGGTCTTTCTGATCTGTTGGAGATGGGGTCAGAGATTAAAGGAAGACAAATGCAGGTGTTCTGAGGCAGAGCTTGGAATGAGACTAGGGAGCTTGGAACTGGAGCAGCAAAAGAATAGGTGTGGAACTGTCATCAGCTTTCTTGTTGCCCATTGGAAGAGCAGCTCTGGGATTAACAGGGGGTGTCTGCTGGATTTGGGGGCTGAGATAAAGCAATGAGTGGGAAAAGGGAGGTTAGTAGTAGGAGATCTGTGTGATCCACAGGAGATGGGAACAGAGCAACAAGGAATGCTGCAGAGCCAATGGTGAGACTGGGGTGGGACAAGGTGGGGGAACAGAGAGAGAAGATCAGTGGGTAGCTGACTGAGTTTTCTTTGCTCACCTCCCTTAAACATTCATTGAATTGGAAACTAAAGATACATTTTGTGAATCACTGTGGTAAAACATAAATGTATTTATTCAGAGCAGCTTCTTTTAATAACCCTGTCTCTAATTAGACACCCATAGCTATGCCCAGTATACCTTCTCTTGTTTGGGAGAGACTGATGTTTGAAATTTCTGCCATTATTTATGGTTGCATATCTCATCAACTTGATAGTTCAATCAAGAGGGATGAGTCAAGAACACCACTCTTCAGATTCTGCTATTACTATCAGCTTCCACTTCATTTACAGTGGTTGCTATTTGAGAACTTTTTCATCGCTAGTCAATCTGTCTTGCTATGTCCCTTTCTCTTGTTACTATAACAACTGAGGAGCTGGTCAAAAATTTATATCCTCTCTCTTTATAAGCCAGAGTCCTTGCAGTACTCTTAAAGGACTGAGAAGAGGTAAATTTTTCAGCAACTATGAGTATATTGTATCACTTAAGAGTTGGAAAGGACCTTGGAGTTTCTCTACCGCTCTTCCCCCACCCCCACCCCAAATCCAGAGTCTAACTTTAACAGGACACTTTTGCTTTATGATGCATCTTATTCATTGATCACAGTTACAGTGTGATGGAGGAGGGTCATCTGTCTATGTGTTACTTTCATTGGTTTAA
>LOJH01028993.1:0-17570 GCA_001685095.1 Ellobius talpinus | reverse complement strand
TGGGATTCCCCTCTGAATGCTGTGAATACCATTGGTTAATAAAGAAACTGTCTTAAGCCTGAGCAGGACAGAATAGGGTAGGCAGGGAAAACTAAAGTGAATGCTAGGAGAAAGAAGGCGGAATCAGGAGAAGCCATGTAGCCCCACCAGAGACAGACGGTGGAACTTTACCCGATAAGCCACAGCTTTGTGGCAATACACAGATTAATGGAGATAGGTAAAATTAATATGTAAGATTTAACCAATAAGACTCTAGAGCTAATAGGCCAAGCAGTGATTTAATTAATACAGTTTCTGTGTGGTTATTTTGGGTCTGAGCTGTAGGCGGCAGGGAAACAAACAGGTGGCCTCCTATAACAAGAATTGCTGCCATAGTCTTAAAAATATCTTTCATGGTGATCATCACATTTAAACAAACACAAGAAAGACACAAGAAACCCTTAATAATTTTCATTGATTAAAAGGATTATTTCTGTAGCGTTATCTGAATTCTAAAATAAATTTTATATGATTCATGAGGCAATATAAGTAATTGATAAAGAGTATAAAACCATAGACTGCTAAATGCTTCAGAACTTTGATTGAAAAAATTGTCATAATGTTGACTTTATATTATACATTAATGTATAATTCAGAAAACAGTTAAGTAGAACTCTATATAATAATAGAATGAAGCATTCTGAGAGCAAAAATTTGTTTTTAGTTCTATAGCAAACAAAGATTCACCAATATACATATTTTTCAAAGAGTAAGAAAATTTTCTAAGTGCTTAAAACATATGAATATGTCAAAAATCATCTTATTCAAGCCCATGTACCTTCATCTCCAATGACAAAAGGCTTCTTAGGTACATGGTGAGAGAAATTACTTTCTATTTATTTCTTTAATAGAAATATCCTTCAATTAAAGGGCCTCTTGCTACTGTCTCACATATATATACACATAAGACATGGGGAATGTAGAGGGTAGGGAGATGACTGAATAGTTAAGAACATTTGCTGCTGTTTCAGAGGATACAAGTTCAGTTCCTAGTACTCGTACTGAGAAGCTCACAACAGCCTGTAACTCTAGCTTCAGGGGATATGACACCTTCTTTGGCCTTTATGGGTACCCACATACATGGGTACAAGTGTTCATACACACACACATACACACAAGTACATCTTGAAAGAGATGAGGAGTGTGAGAGTTTCATATATATATATATATATATATATATATATTCTGAAATTAGCAGGAATGAGACACCCCCACAGATTTTTATGTTAACGCATGTGCCCATCATATAGAACACTGCACTTGTCCACATTTCATATTTTTCATTTCAAAAAAGATACACTACCTTTCTTGCTTCTTTTATCATCTTCCGAATAGTTTCCTTTATTGTAAGTAGATGTGCTCTCGGTGGATGAAAGAGGAGGTCTATGTGGGTACTCCCTAAGAATCCGGGCATCACACATGGCCAGCCTAAATCAAGATTTGGAGCCTCCACATCAGACTGTGTGGGCCAGTAAGTCCCTGAAGATGAGGCACCGTCACAGGAGCTATCAGAACCACTTTCTGTATTTTGTGCAAACTTCTGGACATTTTTCAAAATATAATTAACTTCTTCCTCAGCTAGAAAATCTGAAACTCGCTCCTTGATGAGGAATTCCTGGTAGGCGTCTATCCCATGTTCAATCAGAGCATCAACGGCCACACGGTACCACTCCTTGTAGTGTGGCTCGATGTAGTTATCGGATCTCCACTCATCATTTAGTGAGGAAAGCATTGACGAGGTCTCCATGGTTGCAGATGTTTATGATGATACTTCCAAATGCTCATCTGTGCAGAGGTTCCTACGTGTGTGATAAGAAAGCAAAGGTCAGCTAGAATTCTATGCGCAGATATTTATGATATATGCCATGTATCACTTTGACTGCATTTACATTAAGTACTGTTTGAGGCAAACTGACACACTTCATATCCAAAATGACATTAATAGAGCCACAATTCAATAGCTATCACATATCACAGTCAGTTATATGGATGTCCCTTGCAAACTCAAGGCATTCTGAATTAAGTGTCTCATGTGACATAATGGACCTGTCTTCTCTGATGATACAGAACATCCACTCAACTTACATGTGAGAGCAGGGTGTACTTGATGAGGTGGAATTTTTTGACATTAAAATAGTATTGGAATAGGATTAATGCCTGGCTAGTCACTGATAAAAATACATTAATATGCTGAATGAAATACTTAAGAAAAGCACAAAATATGTGTCTTCCAGGAATTTACTATTTACTTGAAGTACATAGAAAGATATACATATAAAACTGTTAGTTATTATTCTGAACCAAACTATAAGCCACGCATTACAGAGGGCCAAATGGGTCAGTATTTATGCTCATTAATTAATCATGTCGTAGTCACTGGTTTAAGAATAAAAGCAAGTAGGGATCGGTACAAAATAAATGAGCTACGGGCAGCCCTGAGCAGGAGGCATGCTGCAACTGCAGCTAAGGCCACAGGAAAGGTCCTGCAGCAGAAGATACTTTCATTCCAGCCAAGGCCAACAGCACAGTCAGAAGAACAAAGCAGAAATGAAGAGGGTATTCAGGAGTCAGAGAGGAAATCTTGGTATGTGGGAAAACAGGTTTCCTTAGGAATGAGAGACTGAGCTGAGAAGATAAGGCCAACTGAGCCAGCTGTGGAGATCAGGAGACTGCCACGGTTCAGCCAGACCAATGGTAAGAGGCTCCACATTAGACTCCTCCTTTCCTGCTTCACAGAAAGAGACACTGGGCTTCATCTCAGTCAGATTTGGGGCTTCTCAGCTGTTTGAAGTCCTGATACCCATTGTGGGGCTCACAGCGCAGCTGCATCCTGGGTTAGAAGAACTACAAAGCTGATCTGATCAAAGCGGCTTTGGCTGTGATTCTGAGCTACTTTAACATTCTATACTTTACTGATCTTTTCATTCGCCCTCCCATTCCAATTCAAACTCAGTCTGTGAGGGGCAAATCTGGAAGCCATTACCCTTCCTCATAATACTCACTCAAGATTCACTATGCCAAGTACACAGAGGAGTTGTGAGTAAACAGGATGATGAGCAAGGCTCAAAAGATTCATCATCTGAAGAGACTTTCACTGTAAGGAGATGATAGACAGACAGACAGACAGACAGACAGACAGACAGATAGAGTAGATAGAGTAGATCAATAGGTGATAGGTATCGGATAGGTGGATAGATGATGGATAGATGGATGGATGAATGGATGGATGGATTGATGGACAAACAGATAGATGATAGATAGATGATGGATAGATAGGTAGGTAGGTAGATAGACATATGGATAGATAGATGATAGATAGATTATAGATGCTTGCTACCCATTTTGAAGGTAAATTATATAAAGTTCTTCAAAAACATCATTCATTTCTTGTTTTTGTTATGCATATGACAATTTTGCAATCGTTCAAAATTAATTGCTGGACTATAGGTACACTGATAAGCTACAGAGGATAAAAGGATAATGATCACAAAGGAAAACTGTAATTTTAGCCTTTACATTGAAGGATAGGCATAAAGGAACAAAACCTCACTATGAACTAGTCTGGAAAGTGAAATTCTAAGGGTTACTCTACCAACAGTTAACATATAATCTGACAGTTAACATGAAATGCTAGGGATTAGCCTAAGGTTAACATTAAATGCCAAGTAGGAGGCCATTTTGGGAAAGTGCAAAAGTCATGTGACCTGAGTTTGGATATTACAGATAAGGCTAGGGATAATAATATGTTTGATATCCTTCTTTGGGAACAGTTATACTCCAGATGGGCACTGGTGTATATGATACTGGTTTATCACAAGAGCTGTTTACAAGGAATAATCTTGAAGGGAATAGCTACAAACCAATTTTAACTGAGAATAACAAAGTAATATCACGTCTACAAATTCAAACTGAAGCAAAAGAGCACTATATTTAGTTAAAGACTCAGGATTTCATTTGGAAGAGTTTTGCTGAACATTTTGAAAGGTTCATTAGAGTACAAAATTAATTAGGTGTGGCTCTAAACACAAAACTGAAGAGTACTTTATTAATAATAATTAAAACAGCTAGGAAGCATGTATTCTTTTAACATGAAAATAATGAGTTGGTAAAAATAAGTCTCAATGTGGCACAAAAGCTAGACTGAGTACTATGATTTGTGAAGTGATTCATCTAGAAAAACATACCCTTAAAGTCTATGCATCAAAAAATGTAAGTACTCTTGATATCTGAAGTGTCATTTATGGCAAGCCAATAGAAATTCAAAATATAAATTCTGGTAATACAAAGGCTATAAAATAAGACAGAGAAATAGATTTCACAAGTCACTCTGGGAAACCCCACTCGGCCATTATCAGAGAGGCATCCTCCTGCAGTAGATGGGTAGTAATACAGAGACTGACAACTGGATTACATGTAAAGAATGAGAGATCCTGGAACCCCCAGTACAAAAATGGATGTCCCCATCTAATCCCTTCTCTCTGAGCTCAGGTAGCTTTGCAGAAGAGGAGGCAGAGAGATTTTAAGAGTCAAGAACCTATCTTCCAGACACAACAGGGCTGGTGCACATATGAACTCAGAGACTGTGGCAGCACATACAAGAGCTACACATGTTCAAGACAGACAGAATCCCAGCTCCAGAGGGTGAAATGGCCATGATCATCCATCTCCAAACAAAATGCTATCTCCAACTGACAACTGTTTGGAAAGGGAAAATTTAGTTGTCTCCAACGGAATTTCGCTGGGTATATAAACCACACATAAGGGTAATCTCCATGCCCAGTTGTAGAAGGCCAACATAAAATGAACTCAGTAGTGTATTTTGTAGATGCTTTATTTCATATTACTTTGTTTTTGACTTTTTATCTTCCTGGTCTTTTTCCTTGTATTTTGTGTTTGCATGTTTTTTATGTATGTATGTGTGAAAGAGAGTGTTTGTGTGTGTATTGTGCTTTTCCATGATGTTCCTACGCCGTTTTTTTTTTCTTAAAGAGAAAAAGAACAAAGGCTTGGAGTTGGGTGGGTAGGTGGGAGGATCCGGGAGGATGGGGAAAAGAAAAGAAACCATTAGCCAAATACATTGTGTGAAATTTCAGTTAAAAACACACACACACAGAAAAATATGAATGTCAAACTTTTAAGGTTTCAAAGGCTTTTCTTTTATCTTTTTCTGTGGTGCATGGAGCATTTTGATGAAGACTAAGTGAAGAAATGTGTACAGTCTGGACGTGGTTTTCAAGGAGGAAGGGAGAACTGATAAAGAAAACTGGGGTAAGGAAAAGCACAAACATCTAAATGAACACATGGGAGTAAGAATTCCTGTACAGACACATGAACAAAAAGGGAAAAAAATGGCAGCTGTGGGTGCATGCCCATCTTATAGCGTTGAGATGCTGTAATACATTTGAAGATCTATCAACCAAAGAAAGTAAAACAGTTTATGGAAATGCAAGTTTACGAAGAGAGCAAAACAGATGAACTCAGAAGGGAGAACCTAGGCAAGCACTGTACAATTAACGAGGAGGACAACGCGAGAACGAGCAGAAGGAAAGGTCCAGTGGGTTCCACCTGCTCTTATTACACAGCTCTCATAAAGGCAGGTCAAACTTAGATGTGTCCCTAAAATGGGAAGGCCATGAACACATGTGCCTTTAAAACTAACCTGTCTCTTGTACAGAGGTAGATTTGAAACTAATGACAAATTTTAAACCAATTCCTGCAACTTCATTCTAAACTATTAACATATTTGTATGGACTAAAATGCTGGATGAAATCACACATTTGTATTATTGGACAAATTCTAACCATAAACCAATTGCAAGAAAATTTAGTTTTATTTAGAATCATTTATATTAAAGTTTATTTAGAATCAATATATAAAGCCATCAATACATGTAAATCTATCAATATTTATGCCTCTGACAACTTAATACAATGATTATTTTGAGTACTTTAAAAAACCTTTATAAGATTGAACATATTCTAAGTACAATATTAAAAAATATTTTCATGTTATACTTTGAGGAAGTTTATATTAATAGATAAAAAATGATTCCTAGTATTGTGTAATTCCATGCACAAATTTTGTTTGAATGACAACTCATTGACAACTCATATTGGACAACCTTTCTGTCAGGCAAAAAACAGCAATGGTCTTCTATTCAATAAATTTTATACAAAGGAGAATATAAAAAGAAAATCTTAGACCCTTCCGCCTTTAAAATTTTATTTGTAAGGGTTGTGTTTCATTTCAAATTTGATTACTAGAACTTTAGAATGACATAGCATCAAGATGCTGCAATTAAATTATGAACTTATTTTAATAAGCTGTCAAGTATAAGTTAATTTGTACTTCTAGCACCCAATGTCATTATATTTGAAAGTGGTTTCATATTTGCACTTATGATGAAATAGCTCAAAAACACAGGTTAATCAGCACTCAGGACCACTATATGCAGACCCTACTCTGCCACAGGTTCTAGGAGCAAACATCCCAAATAGTAGAATTTGTTATCTTCTGGTCCCAGAAATATTAAGCCAGAGCATCTCAAAATCACTTCATTAATCCCAAAGCAAATCCCAGTGGCTCAATACCTAATTATTTTTTATTTTCCTTAACTTTTTAAATTGGAAGATGGGGTAACAATATCGCTTTTACATCAATATAAATAATTTCTGGGTTTATTAGTGTTGGCTGTTATTCAGCACATTTGCCATGCCTGATCTACTATAGCAATTTCAGATATTAGGGGCAAAAGTCTTAAGTAAATATTGATAACTTTAAAACATGAACAATATTTGGAAGTCCATGTTCATATTGAGGAATTCCCACAATTAATTCATAAGAATAACAATGAATCAGGCAGACAGTAGTGGTGCACACCATTAATCCCAGCACTCAGGAGGCAGAGGCAGGCCGACCACTGTGAGTTCAAGGCCAGCCTGGTCTATACAGCGAGTTCTAGGACAGCCAGGGTTACACAGAGAAACCCTGTCTCAAAAACCTAAAGAAAAAAAAATACAAAAAGCAAGCAAACAAACAAACAAAAAGCAAACAGTTGCATAAAGGGCACACAAGATTTGTCTACATAAAGTTTAGAATGGAAGTGAAGTAAACCAACTTTTACCCATTTCCAAACCATTCCTGAATCTCTATCTACCAACCTTTGAGCACTCCATCAACTACAATGAACGGAACATGGCCATCCTGATGCCATCATATGTTGTGCTATGCTGAAGTAATCCATTCTTCCTCTGCCCTTAGTAAATGTAGAAATATTTGGAAGAATAAATATAAGCAAAGTGATATAACTTTGGATAAATATAAACATAGTGATATAACTTTGGAACTAGATGTCAGAATAAGACTCAAAATTTTTTTAAAAATGGTGTTAACATGACAAAATAATAAACATTAACAGTAGTGGGTTGGGGTGGAGTTTAATTCAGTAATAGAACATTTGCATAACATATATAAGTCCCCATTTGCCCCAATAAAACAGTACCAAGGTCAACTACAATAAATTCAGAGGTATGAATCAACATTCAAAAGTTACACAAATACAGGCCTATACAAGCTGTATAGTTCATTATTTAATGTAGACTAGATGAAAAATAAAACTGTTTAATGCAGAAAGTAATCAATTATATGAAATAAAGAATCAGAATTATTTTAAGGACCAAATAAGAAAATAGAGATGGCCCAGTGTGTAATGTGGCTTAGCTCTGACTTCTGCTAAAACCTCCGGTTAGTGTTGCAAGGGCTCGAAATCTCAAAGTTGCCCCCAGGAAAATGGGTAAATTTAATGCTTTTAACCTCAAAGAGTCTTCGTAAAGATTAAATGAGATTCAACTCCTCACCATTTTACCTGCCATCAAACAGTGTTTAAACCTGTTAGGCAGTAACCTGGAAATAATTTCATGTAATAAGAAAGCAAAATGTCAGGGGTGGAGAGATAGCTCAGTCTTAAAAATTATGCTAAAAACTGTTGAGTAGCATAGCCTGTGCCTGTGATCTTAGTGCTGTGGACAATGACAAGCAGGCCACTGGGGCTCATGGAAGCCATCTGAGCTCCTGTGGAGAGTTTCAAAGAAGAGACCATGTCAATAATAATAACAACAGTGATGATGATGATAATGATGGTGGTGGTGGTGGTGGTGGTGGAGGACCTTCCCTGAAGAAAGATCTACACTGCACACATACAAACACATAAATATGCACACACAGACACACCCACACAGAAAGTAAAATGAAATAATAAAACTCATCATTTTATACAGTGAATTTTTGTAAATAGAAAATTAATCTATATATAAATTTAGTGCGTATGTTCCAGGTTTTTTTTCCTTATTAAGGCCTTTCTTTTTCCATGGGAACTGGCCGGTGCCACTGATTCAAGGTACCTTGGTAACTCATGGCGGGTGAGAACTCAGGTCTGTTAGTGACCAATTAGAGGTCTCCCACAATCCCAGTTTCATGGTGCAAGCTGGATTCTCCCTCTGTCTGGGTATACTGCGCAGTGACGCTCCATGGCTAGGCTAGACCTCCTTCAGCTCTTCCCTTCCCCTGTGTCCTAAATATTCAGGCCCAAACACTCCTGTAATCTAGACCAAAGGCCTCTAAATCCCATGACCTCAGATAAGATTTCAGGCCATCTGTTTCTAGACCTAAAACATTTCACCCAGCAGGCATTACTTCCTTCAACATTTTAAAAATGTACACAAGATTTACAATCAGAAGAATGCAAGCAATCATTTTGTGGATTGTCACTCCCTGAATTTAATAAATTTTGGATTTTTTATAAAACCTGTTCTATACACTTCAGTACATATTACAGAATAACATATTAATTGCTTCTTATGCAATAAGTTCTGCCTATAAAATGAGCTACTCTGGTATCCTCATGAGCTGAAGGGCATCGAGGACAAGGAAAATGGATCAAAAGGCAAGGAATTCTGACATAAGACACAGAATGGGGTTTTACGTCTGGGCAGAATACTTTCTTTAAGCAGATGATGGCCTAGGCGTCTACATTTTAGGTTTACTATCATCTTGAATTAACTTTGTATACACAAAAGACTGCATTTGTTTTTCATATGTGTATCCATTTGTTCTAGGACTACTGGAAATACATGTTTCCCACTACACTCTTCAAAGCATGCAATATTTATCTGCCAATTGAAAATCCCATACTGCATAAAAGACCATCAATTTCTGAGTTTGTTTCTCTTTCATGGATGTCTTTGTTGATCTGTATGTCAGTTTCAGAGGTTTTGAATGCTATCGCTTAAAGTAAAATAATATAAGCTCTCCACTTTTCTCTCCTTCAAGACTGTTTAGTATGTTCTGGGCCTTTTACATTTTCGTATTTTAAAATCAACCTGAAAATTTTCACATTAAATTATCGCAAAAGATGCAACTTAGGAATGGCCAAATGAAAAAGATATATAGGGCAAGATAAGGGACAATGAGGAAAGGGAGCTCCAAGGCCTTGGGGGCATGTTTCATTCCAGTTCTACCCCTAGCAAGTCAATACCTCCCAAAGAGGAAGTGCAAGTTTCACTTCTAGCCTGCTTCTTAGTTTATGGATGTTAACCAAATATCATATCATCAGAATGCAAAGACAAGACAGGAAGGCCAGAAGCTGCATGAAGTCTTTTCAATGACACTCAGAAAAGCTTGCTGTAGATTAGTGAGCTGAATAGAAGACACACACACAAGCAAAATTGTAATTCAAGAAAAGTTTTCTAAAAACCCAATAAATAATTCTCAAAATGAAGGTGGGTTTTCACTTTGTTTTGGTTTATTTTTTTTTAGGAAAATTCTAATGTAAAAGGTCTCATATGTAATAGAGGACAATAAGCCAGAAGGCTCCTTTGGACAACAAGGATTAGTTAATGCCAGAGAGAGTGTGGCAGGGTGTGGAGGGAGAAGGAGAATTTCTGGGACTTGTAATCTGAGCCTTGGCCTCCATCTTTGGAGGCCCCTCCCCTGTGCCCCTTGAACCTTGACCCCTCCAAGATAACAGGACTACTGTGAAAAAATGAGGGAATATACACTATGGCATTTGGAGAAGGGGGCAGGGGGTGTCTTGCCCTTTGGGAAAGTGTTTAAGGAATATTTTATGTGGGGGGGAGGGAGTATAGAGGAAGATAAAACCTTCGGTGTGTTCACTGGCATCCAAAGGTGAGCCTTAGCCCTTTGGTATCTTTGACCTCTAAGTTCCTACGTGCCTGTCATTCTCCAAGAACTAGACTTTTGATTTAAAAACTCTGGTAGACGGCCTACCTCTCCCTGTAGCAGCAGAGATCCCAACCCAGAATCTACAGGAAGGACCAGCTGCTGGACATAGGGAGATAAGTTACCTGGCCTGTGGGAGAGAGCATTCCTCCCCTGAAGGACCTTTGTCCTGGGAGTCTGCCACAGAGTGAAAGACATCTTGCTGCCAAGGCGCCTGCTGCTATCTGTAAGGCTGACTTCCGGAAATGTGCTCTATTTTATATATATATATCATATAACATCATATATATCACAGCTAACATCAAGTAGTCCAGGCTGACTTTGTGATCTAGAACCTACTATTAAGCAGATGCTGGCCTTGAACTCAGGGTCCTCCAATTTATACCTCCTATTTTGTAAGATGTACACCCCTATTTTGTAGCAGCACACCCAGCTCACAAAGGAGGTTTTCTCTAAGTGGTACTTCTACAGATTTGATTTTTTGAAACCCCTTTCCACTTTTTTTTAATAATTCAAAAAGTTTATTAATGAATATACATTATTTTTGTACTGAAGAAAAATAAATTTTAAAAGTACTTCAGAAGTTATTATGAACTAACACAGGCATTTAACTGATGGCGATCTATGATTCAGAACTCTACATATAAAGCTGTTCAATAATCTTTACACAGTGATGCAAACAGTGCAGAGTGTCCAGAAGCTAAAGTTATTGGGATATACCAAATCCAAGGAATAAAAAGAAGGAAGGAAATGAAGAATGGAGGGAAAGAAAGAAGGAGAGGAGGAGGGAGAAGGGAGGGAGACAGAGGGGGAAAGAAAGAGCAGAACAGAATGGGCTGCACTTTAATGGAACTTAGCAAGAAACTCCAGGCACAGAGTTGCCACCGCCCTCCCTACGCAGGTCACACATCAGCAACATCCCAACTGTCCTCTTCAGCATGCTTTGTGAGGGCAACAGTTGTGTTTGTCCAGCAAAATTCTTAATGCTCACTACATAACTGCTAAATTCTAGGCTAATGATACATACTATAATAATAACACACTACCTTAGTGACTCAAGTATGACACATTAGGAAAATACTGCAGCCAAATTTAAACACTGAACCATCGACGCAACGACATAGAACTTCTTAAGATTCAAGCACACAGCTGTTTCTATTAAGTGGAGGTGTTGAAATAATACAAAACACACAGCTTCCAAAAGAACAGCGCAGACACACTGGGCACTCAAAAGCAATCAATAGGGCAGTCTCAAAAGGCAAGTATTAGTTTCAACTGCGCTTTTTCAGAATAATAGAGATAGATATTACATATTTGTGGGGGTGCTCCTGAAGTCTTGTATTTTCATGTCTTAATTAAATTAAAGTCATTCTGCAAACAGCTTTTGTACATTTAGGTTAATCATAATGGAAGTTCTAAACTCTGTTTTCAATACAAGTAGGGATTCTCAAGAGGTGTCAGGATGAGTCATTTTTTGTGTTTTGTATGGGTTTTGTTTCTTATAAAATTATTTCATAAGGAAGAGTGAGTATTAAAATTAATTACAGTTATGTAGTTTGGTGTATCATTAATTGGAGGAAGCTGTATTGGAATTCAGATTCTAATTTCTCACCACACCCTTTGGTCAAGAACACAGATAAGTCACCAGCCAGATGCAGAGGAAGCAAGATGAGAGTGCCTCACTGGGAAAAGGTACCAAGCCACGTGGCTAAACATAAATAAGAATTATGGGTTAATTTAAGTTCTAAAAGCTAGTTAATAATAAGCCTGAGCTACTAGGCCAAACTGTTTATAATTACTATAAGCCTCTGTGTGTTTCTTTGGGACTGAATGGCTGTGGAACAGGGTAGGACAGAAACTGCTGCTTGCAGAACAGAGCTTGAAACCTTCTACTGCCTAGTTTTCCTGGTATCAAAGATGTCATGCAGAATGCTGGGGGACAGAAAACTTATCAAGGCTCTTACCTAGCTATAGAATACAAGTACTAAAATACCTACTCACTGTGCAAAGTATGCCCATTGGTGCCATAGTGGCACAATCATTTTAGAGATAACCAACTGCTTTGCTGCTAAGCTGCCTTCTAAATATTTACGTTTACATTTACAAACTAGTCAAACTCTCAGCCTGAAGCAGTCCTCTCTGCAGAGGATGGTCAATGCAGAAACTCAAACCTGGTTAACACGCTAAGAATAAGAGACTGATGAATGTTCAGTATTAAGCAATCTATCTCTATCAACACTCACCCCACCCCCACCCCATACTAAGGCACAGTATAGTGGCACCATAAAAAGCAGAAAGAATTTAATAGCTGGAAGATGGGGTAGAGTGACATGAAAAGCCATCATCCAGATGTGGCATTGCTGTGTTAGCCACGAACACATGGCAGCTATGGATGTCTGCACAGGACTGTGCCCTCTAGTCTTCCACTACTGGCAGAGATGCTGACCACTAAGCCCCATCCTCTCCTGAGGAGCATATGACAGTTGATGGTTGCTGGAGAAGGGAATGTCTTTGTCTTTAATGGTGTAGCCACTAGAGTACTGGGTATGAGAGAGTTTGTTCAGGTGGGGAGGGGGAAGGACGGTACTAGAGGGTCTTGGGTAGGGAACATAATCCCAATACACAATCCAAAAGGAAACAAAAGACTAGTTCGCAACTTGAGGAAATAGCAAATGATGTTTTGAGTTATCAGATAAATCAATCCTCCAGTTAGGAATCCAGATTGGAGGTTAAGAAACATGTCTCTATCTCTAAAATGAAAACAGGCAAAAATGAGAAGAGGATGAAGGACATTTTTCCCCTGAGACACTGCAGGTGTGGGGAAATGATTTTACGATAGTGATAATCAAGAGTGCCAAAGGTCTCTGAAAGCCACTGACACATATCCTAATGCTGGGTTCTGGAAAAGGTTAAGGATTCCCTCAAAGCTCATCAGAGGTACTTGTTTCCCATTGCCAATGTTTAAGGTGAAAGAGTTCTGCTTACCTGTTTTCTCTCATCTCATTGCTCACCCCAGAACAACCTCACCCAGTGTTAGATCCATGGACCTTGGCGAAATTTTTGAAGCTGTCTGTTCTGCTGAGCTCCCACCCATATGTTCCTTGACTTGTGGGCACTTTCCTGGATATCCAACAGATTCCTTCCATTTACCACCCCAGCTAATCACTATTTTTGTACCAGTTGTTCCATGTGCCTGCAATGTTTTGCATTTACACTGCTTTCTTAGTAACCATTACTAATGTCCTTAGAGGGGTCTCCTAGACTCCTTGTTTTAAAGGGAAACCATCTTTACCCCATGCTTACTCTGATCACCTCACTTTTTAAAATAAGTGAAAAGTTGTCAGCTGCATAGGCTCATCAGAAAAGGAGCTCTCTAAGAGCCTCTGAGGGGGCTGTGCTCACTTATTGGTGAGCTGGCAGTGCTGTCTTAGATAAGGCTGGTTCTCTTGCATAAAATTTTCAATTCCATTCACTATGCAATTATATAGGAGAAACAAGGAGTGTATCTTGTGTCTCCCATCTTGTTTTGTGTTGGCTATTTTCCTCACTTTTAAACACCCTCTACAAATTCTCGAATGTCAGAACCTTAATAAAACTTACAACAGTGTTAGACAAAACACTGCAGGAAAGAAGTAGCCCTTGGTGCTAAAATATTTGACATGTGTCATAAGCACTTATGTCCCACTTTTTGAATCTGATTAAAATAAAAAAGCTGTTTTGGGGACGTGTTGGCATTCACAGACAAATGATATAGGGAAGAATAGTAAATATATGCTGCAATATGAACTCTTAAAATGGTGTTTCAAATAATTTTAGCAAAGACAGTTCACCTCATCTATGAAAAAGCAAAAGCCTGAAAACTACGTGTCACAGTGTGCAGAGACACACAGAGCAACTGCAGGTTCATTTTAAAAAATCCATTATGTTACATGTATGAATGTTTTACACGCATGTAAAGCTGTGCAGCATGTGTCTGTTGCCTGCAGAGTCCCGAAGAGGTTGTTGGATTTCCTGGAACTGGATACAGACAATTGTGAGCCACCATGTGGATGCTAGAAATTGAACCCTGGTCCTCTGGAAGAGCAGCCAGTAATCTTAGCTGCTGAGCCATTTCCCTAGCCCAACCTCGGGCTCTTAAAAAGAAGCTTGAAATGGATATAAATCATGGAAGGTATGTCAGTGAAGACAAATTTAGACAACTAAAAAGCCAAGAAAAGTGTCAATATTGTTTCCCACAGTAAGACATGGGCCACTGATCATAAATGTAACTAACGGGGACATCAGACAGGGTCTACGGCTCCCACCTAGTCACTGATCTCGGGACTCAGTTTCAATCAAGCTTGCTGAGGCGTACATGCCATAATTGAAATAAAATGGCTTTCATTTGACTTTTTACCCCCAGAAACGCTCAATGAAAATCTGAAAACTAGCCTCCTCTTGTTTTCAGACATGTTTTCTCAACAACCTTATTGGCTTCTTTCATTTGTTTTGAGTCTACTCGCACACACATAGGTGTTAGACAATAAACTATAGTCCAAGTATGTAAACTGGTGCTGGGCTTGGATGTGTAGGCCTGTGAGTCCCTGATTGCAGATTGGCCCCAGGAGACCAAAGAGTAACCAAGCTGGTGCTCATACATTCATGTCATAGGTCTATACCATCCACATTAGAAAAAGCATCTGGATGCTGCTGCTTCACTTTCGTCTGTTTTCATGCCCAGTCGGACTGGCAGCGATGGAGGGGAGAGCTTACACAGTTCTCTAGCTCTGGATCCTTGCTGTTGCTCTTGTACACCTTGCCTAGGTGCATACATTTTTATGCAAATGTGTCAAGTCTTGCTTTTTTGTTTATTCATTTGCCACTCAAAGCTCTGATTTCACAACCAGGTCATGTGCACACAGCACGCCTAATTAGCATGCTCAGAGGCTCTGGTCACATATTTTGGAATTTTCATTTTGCAGCACATGACCTTAGAAAGGTTTCCTTCATGTTTTTTTTCTCTTGCATTTCAAATTGCAGCTCTTTGACACACAAGACTTAACATGCCGAGTGGAGTGACTCTACTCCACAGAGGCTGCAATGTCAGGCTGTTGGAGGATTCGATATTAACAGCAGAACTGAGTCACGGCTTTGGATTTAAGTCAAGGTGACTGATTTCCCAGAGAGTACAAACAGGCCCACTGCTGCAAGACCAGAACTTTCCACCAGAACCCTTCTTATGGCACTTCCAATGGAGAGACTGACGTCTCTTTCTTCTCTTTGCTTGACACAGAAATTGCACATATATATTAGAACTTTGAATTTAGTTCATTATTGCTTTACTACTGTGATAAATTTTAAAGGCTAAACAAGAGATCCAAATGAACTACCCTTATATCCTCTACACTTTGTCACTTTGAACATATATATTAATTTTTCATTATTTTTGAGAATTTCATAAATTAATACATGATCTGATCCTCACCTCCATTTTGAACCTCCAATCTTCTCCAAAATGGCCCCCTCTTGACCTCTCCTTTTCTTTTATTTCTTTTGTTTTTGTTTCTTTTTTTGACAACCCACTAAGTCTAATTAGTGCCATCTACAAGTGCCTGGGTACAGGGTCATACAATGGAGCATGGGAAACCTACCAGTGACCACATATTCAAAAAAAAATGGATCTTCCTTCCCTCAACAGCTAATAGCGCCTCAGTAAATTACCTTTGAACAGCCTGGACTCTTTCAAATAAACACTGACGCATAAAATACTTTTTATTTCATATAATTTGATTGCCAAATAGTTTAACTCACTGCACACTAGGCTGTGGGCATGCTATGCTGTGTTTGTCCCAATCAGTTGCTTTCATTGTCCTACTTCTACAATTATTTGAGTTTTATAATGCAAGGCGAACTTCTAAGTTTTGGGGAAATGGCAAAACCAAATCCCATATTTTAGTAATAGTCACCTCATAAGTTAAATACAATTTAAGCATAGAGAGAATTGGCTGGCCATGACAAATGAAGCAGAGCCTTAATTCTAGTCAGAAGGTCATTGTGCATACTTTCTATTGTGAAAGAAAGGAATCACCATTTTAAATATGCAAAATGCTATAAATATTTTGATTGATATTTTATTCATCATTCAAAGATCGGCTCTTATTATATAATATATTATAGATTCTTTGGACAAAAGTTCAATTTCTAAAACTTGCTTTGCATTTGACTTCTGTACAATGCTGTAGACTTTTGGAAACCTATATCATCTTCTGATAGAAATGTCAGACAGGCATCAGATAGAGCAAGGGGGAAAACAACAGAGAGAGTAGAACAAAGAAATGAGAGAAATAGGAAAAGCATGAGAAGGGAACAGAACAGAAATAACAAAAGGAGCTACACAAGAAGCTTTTTTGAGCAGTAGAGGGAGAAAATGGGAAGGGAGGGTGGCGACTGAGAAAAACCACAGGGGACCCAGCAACACAGCTTATGCTACACATTTCCCCAGCAAACGGATCAGAAATTCCATTTTTTCAAGGAAAACAGTTCTTTCAAAACATCAAGAAACAGCTGCTAAATGAGTCAGATGAGACTATGTGGAGTGACTACGCAGAGCACTGAGCTGTGGAAAATTAAAGTCATGATTACTTCTGTGTGTGTATCAACGGCAGCCCAGATCAAAATCCCATGTTGGATGATCCTATCACAAGCCCTGGGTGGGAGAAGCCACTCTTTGGTGCTCCCAAACTTCCCCAGTGAATAATATTTATGCTACCACAGAAGCAAGCTGAGATTAGCTAGCACTGAAAGCTTCCGAAATAAAAATACGACACGAAAAAGGGAAATCACGAGCTTCCTGGTGACACTTTCAGGAGACTGCTCACAACATTTCAGTGTGCTCTCAGCGGGAAATGGCCACAGAGCACTTCAGAGCACAGTGGGACAAAGGAGTGATCACATGGCACAAATATTACACAACCGTAGAAAACCTGAAAGTCGGTAGAATTAAATACTTTATCCAAATCTGCAAATGTTCACTTCGAGAGTGATTAATGAATCCATACAATACCCACAAGCACCTGCAGCATTCATCTGTGTGTATGTACCATCACTCTCAGGTCTGTCAACTGGGAGGGCCCTGATATCCAAGAATGGTGTCTTGCTTCTAGTTCTCGGTGGGATTGGACTGCTTGGAATACAATGTTGAATATTTTTAATCAATGGACAGTGTGAAGAGTACAAATATTATCCATTTAATGTCATCATCTGATGTAGGTGTTACTTTCATTGGTTAATAAAGAAACTGCCTTGGCCCTTTGAT
>LOJH01028990.1:0-17571 GCA_001685095.1 Ellobius talpinus | reverse complement strand
CCTCTATCCCCTCTGCAGGGTCTAGGAAATCAACCTGGCATCTTATCTCCTAGCTGAGACCTACAGGCAACAGGCTCCAGAATCAATTAGCATTTTTCCTTTGTTAGTCAACAATCACAGACCCTCAGTATTTACTTATCAGCTAGGGATGTCACCAGACCTTAATTCCAGCAGACTGGAGTTTCTGGAGTTTCCTGACACCCTTCCCTCCCTCTTTGCCCATTTGCTATATAACAGCTTCTGAGAAAATAATAAACTGGATGGCTTGATCAGAAATCCTGTCTTGCCGTCATTTCTCATGTCTCTTGCCCTTCCATTCCTCTCCCCTAGGTTTTTCAGGGATCCCAGTTTGTAGCCCGCAGGCTGGGATATTTTATTATAGAATATATATCTTATTTATGAGATACCTTATTTATCAAACATATGTTGTCCCTTATTTCAGTTCTTTAGAAGCTTGGTGTTGAACACTTGGCAAAGACATAAGTACTTAGGTATAACTCTCTAGATCTTTGTTATTTCATATTTTTATCACCATATAGAATATATTTTAAAGCAGAGTTAAATCACACATACAGTAAGATGTAACATATCAAACCATATATTTTAGCATTATCCAAAAGTCCATACCAATCTAAAATATTTGAGACTTGTTGCTTTCTTAGTCTAGAAGGAGATATAATTAACAGAGCTCATTAGGACTAAGAAGTATACTCTTTAACCTTAGTAAAAGATGGCTGCCAGCTACATGGTTGCCCACATCATGACAAAGTCTCCAGCCAAGATGGAGAAGAGCCACATTGTTGCTTAAAGCATTCAACTAATTTTATAATCCAATCTCCAAAAGTCCACATTCTGCCAACAAGAAATATCTTCAGGCCTGTCACAGCAATACTCACTTCCTAGTCTGCCTTAGTGAGTGTCTTATTACTGTAAAGAGCCAGTATGATCAAAGTAACTCTTATAAAGGAAAACATTTAATTGGGGCTTGCTTACTGTTCTAAGGAATGAATCCATAGGCTGAAATATTTGAATGTTTTGTCATTAGGGAGTTATACTACTTGACAGGGATTAGGAGGTGTGGCCTTGTTGGAGAAAGTGTATCACTAGGGGTTGGGCTTTGGGGTTTCAAATTCTCAACATAGGCCAAGCTTTTCTCTTTTTCTTTTACTTGCTAATCTAGATGTGACACTCCCAGCTACCTCTCCAGCACCATGTCTGTCTGAATGACACCATGCTTCCCACTGTGAAAGTAATAGTTATTAATGGCCCCCATCACTGCCCATCTCTTCATAGGTGTGACTGGGGTTTTTCACAACCCAGGAGATATAATACCTTTCACCATAGCAGTGGGTGGTTTACAGTCAATATTTTATTGTCTGACTCTATTGTGAAGTTTCCTTCAGGATTTAAAGTTTTACAAAAATTTTAAAAACACAGTATTCGTCTTTTGAGATCCTGGGCAAGGCTCTTTTGTCTACTTTTTTCTTACATGTTCCTGTTTATTTTGGCACATGATGAATACTTTATGGAGTCAAATTATTGGTAAGAATAAATCATTTGGATCCATTTTAGGGACTGTATTGGATTATATCATCCATAAGCTATTTTCAATACATTCATTGTTCTTACTGTAGATATTATTCATTACAGAACAGTGATATTACATGCCTTGTTTAAAAAAGACAGTCACCTTTGGATTCCTCACATGAATGCTCTCTCCTCACATGGCTCAGATGAGTTGCATGCCACATCACTCATAGCAGGATCTACAGAACTGCTACTACAGGAAACATGAGTATCATCCCATTCTACCATGTAAAAGGTATCATTTTGGAGTGACTCTTGGGCATATCCAGTTTCATGTCTTACCAAACACAGCAGGAGCCATTTAATGTTCTTCCCTTTGGTCTAGTGACAAAGAGGAATGTATAATTTTTTTTGGTGGGAACATGTGAATTATGTCTGTTCTCCATAGAATCAAAGAAAAGCCCCATTCATTTCTATCTTGGTGACCAATGGGTTTATTTGGATGTCTTACAGGGACAAAGTTCCCTTAAGACATGTTTATTACAAACAGCCCAGCCCAACATGCATGATGTTTTGCCAAACATATATCACTGGAATCCCCAAAGAATTTGCAGGCGGCTCCATCATTAATGGGTATCTCTTCCATCCACCTCACCAGGAATTATTAACAGTTCACAGGGTTTTCATCATGTCACTTGAAAGTTTCTTGTGACTATCGAAAGCTTCCCCTCTCTCTTCACAGGGGAAGGTTTCAGTTCAGAGAAAACAGCTACACAACATGCATAATGGAATGATATTTAGCTATATAAGATGTAATAAAAAAAATCCTGCCATTAGTTATTATGTGAAGGTAGATGAGGCAGATACAGGATGTCAGCTACTGCCTGATGTCAGTAACATGTGGGACCTAAAAATGGTCTCTCAGAAGCGGAGAATAAAAGAGTGGTTAGTAAAGTCAGAGGAGACCAGAAGAGAGACGGGTGTGAGAAAAGGTTGATCCATGGAAAAGAAGCTCCTTCAGAAAAGATCAAAACATCAGTTGTATGACTAGAAAGCAACAATGAAGACCAAAGTTCAAAGACACAAAGGAAATATTTGAACACAATGTACATGTATTGAAACTGCTTTATGGTTTTGTATCATTTTTAAGCAAACAATTAAAACATAAGGTAAATGGAATATTAGACTATAAGATGCACAAAACTGCACTCCTTAAGGTTCTTTAGCAGCAATCTTAGCAACTACAAGTAGGCTATTTCTTATTACATCTAAGTTATTAAAAGAGCTACTTTACTACTTCATCTGGATCTGTTAATAAACATTTAATTTTATTGTTTAATTTTATTTCCTCATAATATAAAGATGCATACTAATGTTTATATCAACTTCAGAATTTTCTGTTACAAGATAAGCAGAATATAAAACATTTAATAGATTAAAATACAAATAGAGAATAAAACAAAGTACTATATATAAAAATTGTAATTCTTTATTATTCTAATGTAGCTGATGAACCATTTTAAGGAAATTCTTTTGTTGATTTCTGGCAGGGTTCTACTTTCTGAAGGGCATCTTTCAGTAAAAATTCAAGGTATGCAGATGTCCATTTAATCCAATGAGAAAGAACTGTGTTTCTGATTGTTTTGGCTTATCATTTAAACCCTTCAGATTTCGGCTTTCTCTCTCTTACCTCAGCCACAAGAGTATTACAGCAACGGTCTTAAGAGTCAGTGACATGAAATCCTCTTTCAGAATTGTTTGTAAAAAGCTTAGTGCTGAGACTTTCCAGGATACTTCTTTTCTGATGTTATATTTGGCAGTTGTTGTTTCTCAATAAAAAAATCATTCCACTTTGCACTACATATGGTTTTTAAAATTGTGTTTTGCATTTTAGATCTGTGACTTTTTGTGTGAAAAATTTCTAGCAGTATCTTTGTCATTGTAGTGCAGTTTGGCTTTGTAACTGAGATTCCATTGAGAAACCATCATCCTTATTTGGCTTACAGGACCAACCTAAGGCTCTGCATGTGGAGGTTGGATGGGAAAACATGACCACAGTTGTTTCCTATCCCAGGATTTCCCTATTCACCCAGGTGAGTGAAGGGTTCTCTATAGTAGGTACTGTGTGATAATTATGGAGATCTATGTGAAATACAACAGCTGGTCACCTCACATGAGAAACAGAATAAATGATTTTTTCAATTTTTTCTAATTATGCCTTTCCACCTCAGATTGTAAATGAAAAGCGTAAGCTAGTCTTCAGAGTATTTTCATAACTATTTTTGAATTACTTGCCTTTTACTTTAATTGTTATTTTTGTTAAGTGTATATTCCAGAAATAGAATTCAAAACCACTTTGCAGAAAATACTTTTTGCTTTGAACATAAAAGATGTGCAAAAGAAGGGTGAACCTTTATCTTGTACAGAGTGATGGAGAAGCACATTCTAGGTATGGAAAGATCCCCACCCAGCCAACTTAGCCCCCCAGCCCTTTGATTTCTAAAAGAAAAAGAATGTCCCCTGACTGTCTTTCATTGTCACTTTGCAAGAAAATCACTCTTTAGTGACTCTTTTCTTTTTTATCATGGTCAGGTTGGCTGCATCTCCAAACACTAGTGACTGCTGCATGTTCTGACATACCCTGAAGTCATGCATTAGCACCTTCTCACACAGCAAAGGGTGTGAACAGATATCTTTTGGCAGCTGACAGCAGGGTGCATGTAGAAGGAGGGGGAAGGAAGTCGGAGGACAAGGACACTGTGGTAGCCTAGTGGCTAGCAGGACAAGTGCACCAGCTGTGAATAACCCCCTTTCCCCTCCCACCTACCCAACAGATGTCTCTCTGTCATTGTCATGTCCTCAAGCTATTCCAGTAAATGATTTGTGCATTGCAACTGAGTCACCAATGTGGCAATTGAACCTCTTCACAGCTCAAAATTGTTGATGTGCTCACGGCAGCTCTGTAATTGTACTGCATGCATGTAAGAACAGGGATGGGGCTGAGCGGGAGGAACTGAGGAAAAGGACTAGAAAGGGAAGCTAGAGTCAGAGAAGATAGTGAAATGTCAAAGTTACCATACTTCGCCTGGGTAATTAAAGGATGCCTCTATTTGGTCTTTTGGCTCTCTTAGTCTGATGAGGCTTCTTACTGCTCTGGTAGATATACATATCACTTTGAAAGATTAAAAAATGAAGAATGCAGTGATCTGTATTGTATATATGCTTTATTCTGAGAAAAGAACGTTAATAAATACACTGGGAGCCTGTAAAGTTTGCCAATATAAATAATGTGACATTTCAAAGTCTGTCAGTAAATGTAATTGAATTTTTCAATGTAAAAATATAGTTTAGTTATAAATTCGAGTCAAGCTTGACATTAGTTGGGCATTTGAAGATATTAATTAGATACTGTTCACTTCTCTCATTTTTTTACATTAAATGAATTATCAGGAAAGGGAAATTTGCAAGCATAAAATTTAGAGTTTTTTTTCCCACAAAACAAGCTGTCTAGTAATATTTAGTAGATGAATAAATGCTTTTCTTTTCTTAGAACCCTTGTCAGTGAGCTGTCTAAAACATGTCCTTCCCAATGTGAACACAATATGAAAAACTTAATCTGTTTTAATACTTTGTAATGATATTAAGCTACAGTGAACAAGTAGCCTAGGGAAAAGACAGTGTAGACATCTTTAAAGAGGAAGAGAATAACAAGGAATTGTACATTTTTACATTAGGGTGGTGACAACAGTTCCTTTGACTTTTAACTTACTTTGGCTGTCACCATGCTGGCAAACAATTTGAATAACAATCAGATAGTCATATTTCTTTTGTCGCATTTACATTAAAATGTAGAAATTAACTTACATGATCTTTGCATGTAGTGAGCCTGTGATTTGTAATGAAGATGCTCATTCATTTTACAGATGGTGGATTTAACTTGGAAGTGTTAAAACCATTTAAACCTCAACACCATGTTTATTTTTCCTTGTGTTGATATTGTTGCTAAACCAGTTCTTCATCTCTCTTTGCACATTTTCTCTCATGCCGAGTGAATGTGCATGTGCATGGGTATATGTATATGTGTGTAACACATGCATGTGTACATGGATGCATTGGTGATTGTGTCTGTATGTAATGGATGTGTACATTTGCATGTATGTGCATGCTCATGTGTGTTTGTGCATATATATGTGTGTGTACATGTGTATGTTTCCTACTGTTCATTAGCTGAAGTGGGAATCCAGAAATAGATACTTGTATTTAATCTTTTATAAGATATGTTGATATTTTTGTTTTATGCTTGATAAAATATTGTAATGTATCCCAAGTAAAAGAAATATAAGAAGACACTGACTTAAATTACATGATTTTAGATTTTTCTTTGTATTCTGTGTTTGGTACCTTAGATTCCTGAGAAAATAGTATTTAAATCAAATTTGCACTTTTCAATAAAATTTTCTTAGTATTTAGGAGCTATATGCATTTTAGCCTACAAAACTTCTCAATAATATTAACACACATGATTTTTTACTAGAAACAATTTGTAGATATAACTGCTTTTGGTTTTTAGTTAACACTGGACATGTAGGGGAGAGATTGGCAGACAGTATCCTAGTTGGATTTCTACTGCTCTGATAAAGCCCATGACCCAAGTAACTTGGCCTGGAAAGAATTTATTTTACCTAGAGACCAGTCTTATGGATGAATTTTCTCATTTGTCCTTGTCTCTCTGCTCAGGGAAATCTATGTCAAACTGGTGCAAAACCAAGTTTGAAGCTAGGTATGCCTTGGCCAGGTTGAAAATCACTGATGGTAGAGTCCACCTTCACTTTCAGGAGTGTGAAAATCACTGATGGTAGAATCCACCTTCACTTTCAGGAGTGTGAAAATCATTGATGGTAAAGTCCACCTTCACTTTCAGTAGTGTGAAAATCACTGATGGTAGAGTCCACCTTCACTTTCAGGAGTGTGAAAAGGCAGCAATTGTAAAGCAAGGTGATTGTAAACGGAACAGGATCTGAGTCTGTTTCTGCCCCTGAGTGGAGATATGAGAATCTATCTGATTCTAATAAGATCACCACACAGCCAATCGCTTTCTGCTAAAGAACAATGATTTCTCACTCTCATTGTATTTAATTTGTATTTCATACAGAAACCCTGGCCAACACATGGTCAGGATAACAATTTGTAGAGAAAGTTTATTGCACTAGACTGTGGGAAAAGTATAAAGCTACCTAAAATGCAGACTGTCACATTATTCCTTTGGTCACTATCTATACTTACTCTTTGATAGTACTATACTTTTTTTGAAAATAATTCACCTTTTTTTCTGAATTATGCTCTTATGTCTTATCTGAATTCTTTCAAAAGAGATCCCAGAGGTTGTGGAACTATAGGGAACCCAGAGTGAAATAGTGCTAATAAAAGTGCAACACTGTGATAGTTCAGTCACTTAACTTTTTGATCAGAAATAAATAATAAACAAACAAATAAGTATCTGTAGGCCTTTAAGCATATAATCAAATATATATTACTAGCTATAATATAAATATTAACCTGTCACTCTTTTTGTACATGAATTATTAACAGTAATATCTACAGGAAAAAGGTTGGAGTAATAAATCAAAGCTGAGACTTAGGGGCTAAAATAAAAATAATGAAAGTAGAAATTTATCAAATCAGAACTATTCCATGTTTTTAAAAGACATCTCTTTCCCAGGTCAGTCGCCTGACCAACTTGGCTGCCATCTGGAACCACATCCAGCACCTAGAGCAGGCTCATCACCTACTCCATATAAGAGCTGCTGGACAGTGAAGAGAAGCTGGTGCTGCAAAATCAGATTCGGGAGCACACCATCACCACCGAAGATGTAATTCTGAAGCATGGCTGTAATCAAATATGGATGCAGCAGCTCACACCCACTGCTGGATGGAGGAACTGCTCCAGGGAGCCTCAGAGACCCACGGAGGCCCTATGGAGCCTGCAGTATCCCTGGAACAACCAAAAAAAGGTCAGTCCTATGGAAAGATGCTCTTAAAGAGTAGACTCGTTGAACTGGAAAGAAAGGTGGCAGAACAGAGCCGTGTGTGAAGGAGAATGGCGAAACTCCGTATGTAAAGGAGGGTATGAGAACATAGCAACTGCAGACAAAATGGTGTTGCTGAACAGATACAGCCCTTGCAACTGTTATGTATGCTGGAAGAAGACATGGCCAGGGAACTGCCCCAGCACTGTAAGCACAATGATCATTCTTAGTGTCTCTCAGGGTGACTGGCATCAAAACCAGGAAGGAGTATGGTAGTCTGGGGTCTGGAGCTCACTAGGATCCTACCTCCGGATGCTCTGCCTGGCTCTGGGCAATGGTATAATATCTGAGACGAGAATCTTGGAGATGGTTCAGTATCTATGGTGCTTCAGCGATCAGAAATTCAAGGCCAGACCAATGACTTGAGACAAAGAGTATTCACAGGTAGAGGTTTTGGGGCAAAAAGATATACTGGGTGATGCACTGCAGTTTCCGATGCCACTGCCACTAATGAATTTCAATGGAGGGATGGGAAAGAGGGAGGAACAGAGCGCTGCATATGAGGTAGAGAGAGGTGGAACTATGCCGATTTCCCAGTCCCGGGTAAGGGAGGAATGTTTGTGTGCATGGCCTATACTGCTGGCCTATACTGCTGGCCAACGTGTCTATGGTTCATGCTGCCGTGGGAGGCATGTCTAGATCACGGTTCTGCTATAGCAGGGGCCCATGTTGAAATCCAACATCTTGGTGGTAACCAAGAGCCATATGGATGTCCCTGGGCTGTGAGGCTGCTGGGGGTCCTATAGATGCAAGTAGCCTATGCCACCTGGGGCCGTGTTGCTGGCAACCATGTTGATGTCTGTGCCCTGTATTGCCACCGGAAGCCATACTGAGGTCTGTGACATGTGCTGACACCAGAGGGCAAGTGGGTTTCCCTGGTCTGAGCTATTGTCAGATATTATGTGGAAGTCCCAGAGCCATGATCCTGCTGACTGTAGAGGACAAGGAAGCTTCTTCTGCAGTGATAGTGCTGACTGCAGACTCACAGTTGAGACATAGAAGACCTCTGTGACACCCCCCTCCCAAAGTAACAACCTAGGCAGGAAGCTATCAAAAGAATCTTAAAAATTGTGTAGCTTTCCATAATAGATGACTATTGGCAGGGGTGGGAGTGGGGAAGGACTCTCTTTTCTTTAAGAAACTGGCCACCAGGTGTTTGATAATGATCCAGTGACTGTATGGACTATTTTATTGTATTTTGGGGAGAAGCCACAGGGGGTAGGGGCTGGTCCTGGGACCACTGGGAAGTAAGGGTTAAGGGGGTGCATTATGTGAACTCCCAAATAGTCAAAACAAATATTATGCCAAAAAACAAAAGAATGTATCATTTTAATTTGAAACTGTTTACTGTAGCATTTTCTTTTGAAGACTAAAGAAAAGGAGTCAGGATGTGCTAAGTTGTGGCAGAGAGAGTTGACACACTGATTCATCCAGAATCCCTCAGCCAGACATTGCACCTCCTTTCAAGTATTTTCATTTCCACCAAAGAAATGTAACTGTGACCATAGTCTGTAAAGACCTTGGATTTATGAGTGACTTCTTTGGAAGGCCTTGATAAACACAAAGATCCAGATGATAAATAGATATGGTTGACTATTGTAATGTGTTGATTGATAATCTCAACCACTAGATCTCCCCATAGTACAGTACTTATTACCTCCTGTGCACATTTGTAGTCTGTAATAAAATCCCTGTGAAGCAGATAGAAGTTTTCATATATAAGGATGCTTCCCCTGAGATGTGGCAATATGATTGTCTTATCCAATAATATGGAATCAGAATCTGATATTCGTGTTTTAATCCAAAATTATGTTTTTCCAATTACCTTTTTTGAACTCCTTTTAGTGTTCATAGTATAATATCATTTGAATTAACTTGTAATAGTGGAAAAAAGAATTGTTTGCTCTTCAAAATATAAAATAAAGTTGGGAACTGTATTAAAATATGGAAGTACCTCCAAGTAAATGAGAACCAATTCTGGCCCACTTTTCTCTATTAGATGTACCAACATCTTATTGAAACTCTGAAATCTAACTCTTGTTTAATCAGTGTGATTCAGAAAATAGTGCACCTGGGAATACATAGACATGTTTCTGAGGACAAAAAAGAATTAATTCATTAAAAGTTCAGATCTAATTAATAAGAGTTTTAGTTTTACCTTTTAAATGCTCCTTATAGTTTACTAACTACAAAAATGGGTGGTAGAGAATACAAGATATTGCATTAGTGCTTGTCAAATCTGCATCCATTTCAGGGAGCATCTGATGGGTATATGAGGACCGATGCCAGACCTGCTTTCAGGGCTGCTAATTTTGTAAGTGACATGTCAGAATCAGTACTTCACAGTTTATAAGTTTCTTGGTGCTACTGATATTTCCGGACCAGATGCTTACTACATTTTCAGGGTCTTTTCCTGGAACAAATTTTCTGACATAATGTTTTTTAAACAACAGATCTTAATGACACTCTCAAATTTCTTTGGGTTTGATCTTTAAAACTTGGAAACGGAGAGAAAAATGGCCATATTTCAGATCTTTTTTGTGTACTTATAAAATGAAGGATGCAAGACGGGAATGACTTCAGGCTCTGCTTGGCTGAGGTACTGAAACAATCTCTGATAAGCGCTGGCAGCAGCTGACACCTGTCTATTAAGTGCACTTCTAGGATGTTCCAAAAGTCCTTCCTTGAGTGTCCCTCAAGTTGACATTGGAAATTTGAATATCTATCACAACTGGTGTTAAATCTCAGAGACCTGAAATATAAACAGCTGACTTGTTGCTCATATGTCAGAACCAACTGCATTTTAAATGTTTTTATACCCACAGCAATTAACTATAGCTCTCACTCTACATGAAAGAAACTTCTTTCTATTTTTATTTTAAACACTGTTCTTTATTTATAGAATTTGTTTGTTGCATTAGACAGAGACCATTGCAGAAAACCACAATAGTTCAAAATAGAAACCAATTGATCTTGTATCCCCAGCTCCAATGAAAACATTTATAAAAGAATTAGCATGTAAAGCTCATAAAGTATAGAGGAAGAGAGAGTGAAAATTTTGTAAGAGCCAGAGGTCTAGGAAATGGACTGAGAGATTGTATTTTCCTGAAATAACAGGAAGACTGCATCCCTCAACAATATGGCTACCTAAACAAGACCTAAACAGTGGAAACACAAGTGGTCATGGTTACATGGAAGGGGGGAATCTCACAGTGTCCCAACCCTAAACAAAGAGCTGCAGGAAATTAAGAAAGCTTAAGTCAGGAAAAATAGTCGTTCCCAGGGATAAGTCTCCCAATGTTTGTCCAATATCAGTTGCTCAGCCTTGAAACTATATACCTACAGGTAACTTAAAATGGACTGAGTAGGTTGAATATATGCATATATATGCAAATATATATAGACTGAGTATATATATTCATATATATGTGTTTACACTTATGTGTGACAATAAAAAAAAGAAAAGAGGCCATGAATTTGAAAGGTGTCAAGAGAAATGGGATTTGGAAGAAAGTTAGGCAGGGAAGAAATGATGGAATGGTATTTTAATTTTGAAAATAAAATGTGAAAAAATATTGTATTAAACTCCGTGAAACACTTTCAATTTCACTAAAGCACTTAATACTTGATAAACTGCTTTAAAGATCCATGTTTTCTGTGTTTATATGGTTTCATGCTAAATGAAAACAGAAATTATGCTATTGACCAAAATAAATGCAGAATTATGTAGGGTATGGACTTGCAGCACTAATATAGTTAATGACTACATATTTTCTGGAAGAGCTTAGTGGTGATGATTACTAAAGTTCATGGTTTTCTTGACACTGACACTCATATTAAAAATACTGAGAATAGTTTTTGTGGTTTTTCTTAGTTTTTCATTGTCTCTCAACAAATATAAAGATTGGGCCAAAAATAATATGAATTTATCAAATATTTAAGTTTACTGAACACAGTTCAAAGAGTCTGGCTGGAATGTGGTGATTCCTTGAAAGCCCAGATAACAGTCTATTCCTTTTTCTTTCCAGGCTTGTAGTTGCAGCCTTAATTTTCATGCTTGTGACTCCCTTTTTCTATGCCACAAGCAAGCAACAATACATTGTTTTTCCAATCGTTCATCTGTAGCATCATTTCCCTCTGACCACAGCCTGAATGTTTTTGCCTATTTAATGATCCATGTAATTAGATAGAGTCCACCAGAAAATCAATGTACATGTGAGGTCTTTACATCCAGTACCTATTCAATCTCTTCATTTCTTTCTAATTTTTATAATCCTTTTCAGTGAGTTTAGTTTAGGTGTATAGAAAAATTTTTTGGATGTTAATTTTATATCTTCTTACTTTTCTCAAAATATAAGTATATTCTTACAAAAAATTTGTTTATATTACTATATTATTATATTAGGGCTATTTTCTGCAGATAGAAACATTTTGCAAAGGTAACACTTTAATAACTCCCTGAATTATAGCTTTTATTTTCCTAGTTGGTTTCTGACTTATTCTCATCTTTCAATTCTGGTAACTTGACTTCTGGATCCTGTGACTCTACCCAACCTCAGATCTTGATGTCCTCTGTAACAAGTTATTACTTACAGAATGTAAGCCTTAAGATGATATATTTACTGCATGATTGTCTTCATAACATATCATTTCTTTCCATTTTCCTATGGGAATATTACATGTTATAGTATGTTTTTGAACAATACTAAAAAAGTACATTTTAGAATAGAGTCTTTTATAACATTTTCTTTTCAGTGACTGCTATGTTTGGTGAGATGGCAGTCTTTTCACAGTAGTTATAGGAAATAAATATGTATAAAAATAAACCAACTGAAAGATATCAAATGCTTACGTTATTAAGTAAAAGGATTGATCTGAACCTACACAAAAGATGACTTCTCTAGGTGGAGGTGATAGCTGTAGAGCTATCCACGATCAGATGGGAAATGAATGAGAGAAACTTAGGAACTAGGATGATGACAGTATGACCTATTGATGAGAGTAGGTACACAGCTCAGTTTCAAGCTAGGCTATGCAAACATCAGTGGAGATAGGATGAAATTGCCTAGAAATCTTATCATAATGGATGTGTACAGTGAAAGTGATGCTTTGCAGCAATGTTGGTGTCTGGGAAAATATGAATAAAAGAGAACATTAGAAAAATGAATAAAGATACATATTTCATATTTATGAAAAATCTACAAATAATAGGTAAAGTAGAATTCTCATATACATTGTTTCTAATATTTGGTATAGAGTATATAACAAGCAATCATGTAAATAGAATAAAAATACTGATGATGGTACACAGGGTTTGGATTCACTGCTAAGAAACTGATGATTTTTCTAGAAAAAAGTATGGAAATAAAATAATTAAATTAACAAACAAAAATTGATAGAAAACAGAAACTAAAGAAACTTAGCCACATATTCTTATATTTTCCAAGATGACAAAATTTCACTCATTTGGAATTCTAAAGATTCAAGAGGAACAGTTAATAGATTCCAAAATTATAATAATTACTACAATCTATATCATTGTTATTAACAAGGTATACCGTAATTTCTAGTTATCAAAAGAATTAATTATCTCACAAATATTTCAATGTCAATAAAAATATGTGAAATAAACCATTTTAAGTATAAATAACAAAGTATTAGTAAATGTTTGATAACAGAATGTGTGATATATGACATAGCAAAGAACACCATAATTTATATAATTTTGTAAATATATAAATCTAAACATTGTTTTATATGACTATGCTTTGCATTAGCAAATCTGGATGACAATGAAAATAAGAGGTATACAGACCTGGAAATATGTAGCTCAGTGTCAGAATGTTTGAGGTTCTAGACTTAAAAAGGTATTTTAAATACGTTGGAATACAAATTAGAATATATCACTAATTCTAAAAATTTCCTCTCTAAAAGATCATTAAGTAACACAAACAATAACATTACCTCTAAGAGATGTTTTTATTTATTAAAAGTTTTTTAGTAATTAATTTTATAAAAAAATAAAAAAAAACTAATGGGAATCTGTATACATAGTCTGGGTAAGAGAGAGGAAAACAGAATGTAGGTGTGTAATATTAACAAACACAGCTTTATATTTGAACATTTATGCTAATATCTTAAAACAGAAATTATTAAACTTTTCAGTAAACCATTAGAATCAACAAATATAAATGTTTAATATTACAATCATTACAAATGACAAAAACTAGAAGGAATAAAAGGAAGCTATTCATATTTGTCAATGACTTCAAGCAGAGTGCTTGGTTCTCATTGAGTCTATGAAAATATATTCTTTCCTAAATAAATTTACCCAAGCAGAAAATGAGAAGGATAGAAAAATAGGGAAGGCAGAAAGAGAAAGAGACAGACAGAAACACAAAAAGAAAGGTTATACTTGAAATTCTATGTAACTCTCAAAATGTTAAGATTGCTCATTTAAAAACGATCAAGGAAAACATTCAAGGAAAGATTACTCATACAGAGGAAGGTCAAATATCTTCAGGAAAAGGTTCTTATATTACACTGTTAATAAACTGGTGCTGTTATTTATTAAAACTAAAATGCATTAGAGTGATTCACAGAATGATATTAATTTTAATGTCCAAAAATACATTAATAAAATCGCTCTTATAGACATATCATACATTGAATAACTATGATCACTGCAACACAAATATTACAAAATTAGCTGATTAAACTCAATAACCATTCTTCTAGTTTTGGAAGGAAAATTATTCACTCTGTAGAGTAACCTATTTAATTCATTCTATATGTGACTATTTCTCTCTCTCTCTATGTATGTGAAGCTTATTAAAAAGTATTTTCCAAATAAAAAAAACAACCTAAGTCCAGTGTGGGACACCTCACCTAAAGTTGATGCTCAAAGGCATAATACAGACACCCAAAACAGGCTATTTCATTGCTCTTGGTTTCCTAAAAGAACATGAAGGTAAGATCATATTGTTGAAGACAATGCATATTCTGTGCATAGGACAAGGAACAATCATGCTAGTCATGACCAGGAAGTTTCTCTGCTACCTAGTTCTCATACTACTAGAGGGTGCTATGTAGGTTTCTGTGAGAAAATGTTTTATCTGTTAACCTTGTGAACTACAATAGTGGCTGATATGGTAAACTGTGCTCATGGATACAACAGTAGGATAGATGCTATATGGGGAACAAACTACATTCTGGTTGGATTTAAGGTCCACTCTGAAGAGGGACTGTAAATCTGGCCAAGAACTTACAATTGGGGAGCTCAAAAATCTGGGGTGAATACTACTATTCTGCTAATGGACATAATATCAAACTACCTTCTAAGTTTATGTCCCTATACCTGTAAATTACTGCAAGAGCTGTATTTCATCAGAGAAGTTCTCAACTGGTTAAAGTTTAGAGCATAATTATCTATGGAGATCTCATGCACAAATGGGACATCCATATAACTCTAACCCCAAGGTCAGAGAAAATCATGTCAGGGGTAGAGGAAAGATTGCAAGAGCCAGAGGTCATGGAGGACCAGTGTGAAACAGCGTCTTCTGGGCATAACAGAACAGCCACATCATGAAGTCAGAATAGTTGTGGTTGTATGCCTAAAATCTGAACCAGATTAAGACAGCCAGAATTCTAGGGTGGAGCACAGAAGGGCCCAGGAGCCCACATTCCATACTATTGATATTTGAAGTTTTCTTGGGGGAGGGAAAGTAAGTTTTATTTTGAATAGTATGGTCCTTGTAAGATGACTATGCCCCAGTGAAAGGCCCCACACATAAGTATGTTGGTAGTACAAAATGGACTCTACCCATTCTTGAAAAATAAAAATAAAATGTGAATTGGAGGTGGGATGGAGTGATGTGAAGGTAAGACAAAGAAGACTGTGGAGTGAAAATAATCAATGTATAGTGTATGAAATTTTCATACTTAAATTATTATATTACAACAACCTACTAGCAGGTTAGAAATAAAAGCAAAAGACTCATCATCTCCTTACTAATACTCCCTAGCATCTGTTATTTCAGTTATTGTTAATTGTTAGAATTCCTGTTAAAAGCAGAAAAATAATATAAACACCTACTTGTCAACTATAGCTTAAGATTTTACTAAAGAGCTATGCATTCAATAGGAAAAGCTGAAGAACAGGTTTAACATGTGAAGAAATCTGCCTCATAACTGTTAGAAATGACAAAGGAATCTAATTGGAAAAGACATCTATATTATTCAACCTATAGCAGCTGAGGCTGATATATAAATCACCAACAAGAGTGTGGTTATTGAAATGAGTAATGTCATTGATAAACTCATGGATTTGAACACTTGGTCCTCAGGTACTGGTGCTGTTTGAGAAGTGGATAAAAGTTTAGGATGTAGAGCTTTTGTGGAGGAAGTATGTCACAGGTGTGGACCCTTATTACCTTCTTGTTCTCTCTCTGCTTTCTGTGTAGACAAGATTAACATGCTTCCTGCTCCTGCCATCATGCCTACTGCTGGCATTACTTTTCTGCCATTACAGACTCTGCCTTCTGAACCATAGTTAAAGTAAATCTTTCTTCCTTCAATCCCTTAAGTCATAGTATTTTGTCAAGCAACAGGAAAATGACTAAACAAGACACAAAGGATAGTTCAGAGGGATCTTATTTGGGACTGGAGAGATGGCTCTAGTGGTTAAGAGAAATATCTCCTCTTCCACGGGACCTGGTTTCAGCTCCCAGGACCGAATTGCTGGTTCTTAACTCCAGTACAACAATATTCAGTGCTGTCATGCTAACATTCCTACAAATAAAATAAAGTAAAGAAATATATATCCTATTCAAAATATCTTAGTTTTCTCTTTCATTTTCATTTCAATTTACTCACTTATTTTCAATTATTTGTAACTTAAAATATAATATAAATATATGTGATTAATTATAAATATGTTGCAAAGAGTTTCATTATACTATATATTTAATTAATTGATCAGGACACAGTGCCCAATAATAGTGTTTGACAAATGTTACTGAATAAAAGGATGAAAATAATTTTATTATTTTTATATGGAACAATGAGGTGCTTGGGAAATCTGAAATAGTCTGTTTTGATTTATCTGATCTTCAGCATACTCTAAATAAGAAAAATTTATTTGCTATATTCTATCATTTTAATATGGCATAACTTTTTTGTATTCACATATTTATAATATAGCTATATAAAAACATCATTTTAAGGGAGATCTTTAATATGTTTTTGAGCTTAATTTTGTATCAATTGCACAAAAATTAAATATGTAAGATTAAGTATTCCAATAATTTATAGAGCTAATGTATTCTGTATTACTCACAAATATAACTCTAAAGTTTTAAATGTAAAACAAAACGTTGTTCTAGAATTTTAAGAAACAACTGATTAAGATCACAATGTGCTCTTTTGAATAAAATATCAGTGGTAATATGTAAATAAAAAAGCAAATTGCTTCATTTATCATGTATTTTAAGCAGTTAAAATGAATGAACTCTCCTTTGAGAAAACATCTGACTAAGCAAAATTATGGTTATGAGTGTGGGAAATGTTTAATGAACTTACTGGTTAAGATGGAGTGTTTATTTCAGAGCCCATTATTGTGTATTTTAAATTAATTGAGTCATATGGAATGAGAGATTTTCTTTTCTCTTTTTATGGTTAATAGACAAAAATAAGTTACTTAGACATTCATGTTGAATCCAGGTAATAAGTAAGAAAGCATGGACTCACACAGTTCTGTGCTCCAAAGAGATGCTGTTGTTTTGGATACTCAAATAATCAATACCATGCAAACAATGAAATAATTACCAAAGATCAAGCATACTTTTCCTTTAAAAAGCTCAAGTTTCTGACTTACCTCCAATTTCTTTACCCTTCCTGTTAAGAACATGTCTGGGAGATTGTGTTTCTCTCTCTCTCTCTCTCTCTCTCTCTCTCTCAC
>LOJH01028989.1:3757-17571 GCA_001685095.1 Ellobius talpinus | reverse complement strand
CTTTATTAACCAATGAAAGTAACAGATAGACAGATGACCCTCCTCCATCATTTATGCACTCAGGAATTCCATAAAAATACTAAACTGTAAGCCCTAATACATATCCAGAGGACCAGTAGGATAAAAAGAGAGAATAAAAATACATATAAAATAAATTTAAAATAAGATAAAATTTTAAAACTGGAAGAAAATAAAAAGTCAGGACATGGCATTGTCAGACAAGGAACCTCCAAAGGTAGCATTGAGTTCACTTTCTGTTGGCCGTCTACTGCTGGGTCTACCCTAAAGAGTGTGGTTTGTTTCTCCAGTGAGACTCCCTTAGAGAAAAACAAATTTTCCTTTGTGTTTATCGATTGCAGATTGCTTCTGGGTTAGGGACCAGAGCATGTGTCCACTTCTCCTTTAGCTCTAGGACCCCATCTGATGGAGACCTGTGCAGGCCCTATCTATAGTACAGCTTTGTTTTAGCTGGTTAAAAGAGTGATGAAGCTTTCAGTGCCAAGCATGCAGTGGAAACGCACCTTGTCTGTATTATGTCTTACATGTGTGAAGATAGCTCTGGCTGTGCATCTTCATTCTTGAAATAAGGAACCTCCCTTAACACCCCTACCTACCCCCACACAAACAAGTCCTTTCAAGAAAAGTGTTTTAAGATTTAAGGAAAGTAGATGGCAGGAGGAATCTTAAGACATAGATCTTTAAAGATGTTGACCCAAGAAGGCAGACACAGATTGACAGTGGTCAGGGTTTTGTTTGCCAGGTACAGTGTCTGGGTATCACCAGGCCTTAGCTGCATGCACGCCCCTGGGCTCCAACATGTGTGTGGTTGGTTTGGCAAACTGTCTAAGAACTCTAAGAACTGTCACATTTGCCTTTGATTTGATTTAATCAGGTATCATCTCAGTCTTAAGAGGTAGAGGACTTACACAACAAGGTGATTTATTACCATATTTTCCTCAGTCTTCCTCTCCTAGAGAAGAGGCATCCTACCCCTTCCCACCTCCCCAGCACTGCACTTCTGCATCTTCTAAGGACCTGGAGCCTAGCTCATGCCCTCACCTTAGATGGGCTTTGGTGGCCTTGGGTGGTAATCTTGTCATAAATCCATTTGATAGAAACCGCTTACTGTAGAGGACTACCGCCTTTTGAAAAGCCTTCCTGCAGTCTGCTAGCCTGAGTGTTTGGCCAGTCAAAATGAGCTTTTTCTTGTATTAAAAAACATGCATGGTGTCTGTTTTGCTGACAGTTTAATTTTAATTGGTGGTTTATGTCATTAAATAAGTCATAAATAATAAATCATGTAATCTAAAAGAAAAACATTGCATATAAAATACTTGGTCTTTTCCAAAACTTGGAAAAAGACAATGTGAACTTAAGACATAATATTCCTATGCTTTTTGATTTAACAAGCCCATGATGTGTCTCTAACTGTTAGACTATTTGAATCTCATTCCCTCTTCCTTCTGGGTATTGCTTGCCACTTGCTGCAGGGTTGTTTATACGATCATAAGCATGAACACTAAGACTGATAGTAGGAAAGGAAGTAAGTAAGACTCACCCTCACTTGGGGTATAAATGTCTGAGAACCCAGGAAGCTTTTCCAGAGGTGCATCTTGTCACATGAGTATCTTGCTTTCCACAAGACCAAATTTGACATTAGTCAGGGGTCATCACCTTGGGGTTCCCACACCAAGTCAGTATTACACATGTTGCTGCTCAACTGTATACCTACAAGTATAAGATAGTCAAGCAAATATGTGATTATTTAATATATCCATGTGTGACCATATAAAAAATGATGTTTATTGAAAATCTTGTGTAGCATAATTAAAGGAGTTCCATAAGAGCCCATAATAAAGGATAACAATGAACACTCACAATAAGAAAGCCGCTGCTTTCCTCTGCTCTGTGGGCACTGGGAGCTGTGAACTGAACTCCGGCCACCACCAAGCAGAAGGAAAAAAGGGACTGAGCATGCGGCCTGTCTGCGTTTACAGTACCCCAGACCATGCCCAAATGGGTTGGTATTTAAAAGTCTATTGGCTGAATGAATTCCCACAAGACCTTTGAACCTGGCAGTGTGTGGTGAGAGTTGTTATGGTTTGAATGCTCATCTTCCTAGCTGGTGACACTGTTCTGAGACAAGTTTGTAAAACCTTTTGGACATAAAGTCCAGCCAACATAGGGTAAGGCTTGAGGGTTACAGCTTTGTTTGAACCACCTACTTTTTAATCCACCAAGATGTTAAGTGTCCGGGCTCTATCTCCACCTCAGTGGCCTTTACCATGCCCTCCTCAAAAGGATGGACTTGTACCCTCCCACACTGAACTGAACCTTTCCTTCCTTAAGTATTTTCTGACATGTATTCTGTCTCAGTGACAAGAAAAGTAATTATTAGAGTGCTTATGTGGCTATCTTACCATTAATTGATTACCTAGCTGTTCTGTGTTAGTACTGGTAGTCACCCAGGGGACCAAGTCACACTGAGCACTGTGTGTTGTTGATTTACACTGCTGGGAAGCAGCCTAACCCTCTGCACTTCCACTCTATGTGGATGCCCTGCCACTGTAGAGTCTCGTGTTCTTTCCCAAGCTAAAAGTGCACGTCTAGCTATTTCAGGAGATATACTTAGTTCAAGTATTTTGTTATTGTTGTTTTGTTTTCATTTGATTTTTATTTGTTTTTGCTTTTTCATTTAGGATTTGGTTGGTTGATTTTTGTTTTTTATTTTTTTAACATGTCCTCCTTCGTAGAATACAAGTCTAAGGTAAATTAAAAAAAAGAGAAATTGCTGAAGAGCTAATTTATTTCATTAAGAAAACAAAAGTAAATATTCTCCATGGTGATGGCATTCCTGGTAAGGGGCCATAAAATAATCATTTTCACTAAAGTTGGTAGTCTATGTGTTCACTCTTCTGGAGCTGACTTTGCATATGACTGTAGCTTTTCCTGACAAGGGGAGCATTGTACTGGCACCTCTCTGTCCCTTGGATCCGCCGGTGGCCTTGGTCTTATCCCCATTACTTCATTATGCATTGCCCTGTCAGTTGCTGCTTACAGAGCTCTGAGATGCAGTACTGCTTGGGCCCAGGCTTTTCTTTGGAATCGTGGTGGAAGCCACATGACCCCCCTAACCCTTGGAAAACCAGTATCGGGTGGACAGTTGCAGGGTCTGCTAGCTGGAGTTGTCCCTGGGTCCATTTGAGCAACAATTGTTGATGTTTCTGAGTGCCTTGCTAACCCACCCAACACAGGGAAGCAAAGCGTCTCTTTCTGTGGTCCAAGATAAGCCCTGGGCTTTTTATAGAGACAATAACCACACCTTCCTTAAAACTGTGTACAAAGATATGGTTGCTGCTGTTAAAGAGACTGAAAAGCTTGTGCAAGAACTGGTAGGGTTCATATGAGGTCTGTAGTCTAGTCACTGTCACACTTTTGTCAGCTTCTAGATTTTAAAAAGTAATATATAAGCTGTTTCTGGGGAAGCTGGTTGAAGAGTAAACTGGGCTGCTCTATACTGTGTTTTCTAATTTTTGTGAATTTAAATTTTTCAAGCTATAAATCAAAGTCTAAGCATTAAATTGTAACCCGAAAGGAAGAGCAAATGTTTATTAAAGCATCACTATGTAAAACTTTCATTGTAAAAGAAATGTACAGAACCAAAGTCCATTGGTCTCTCTTGGGCCCTGAGGTGGCTGGGGTGTGTGGTCTTCAGCTTGCTTTCTTTGCGCTTCCCTAGGTCTTGTGAGCCAATTTTTCCCTCCTGGTGAATTTCTTTTTCTAACATCATTTATGTGGTTCTCATTCTGAGAAGCTAGACGGATCTGCTCTGTACTTCCTGAAATTGGTCTATTAGGTTTCTTTTGTCTAGGAAATGCTGCCTCTTAGTGGTAAGGATCCAGAGACATGTGGACATGAATTGGTTTCCTTGTTTCCTTTGACATGTCTGAAGAGGGTTCAAAGCAAAGGTTACCAGCTGCTGCTTTCCTGTAAGCCTTGGGAGATGCTCAAGTCTTGGTTTCGTCAATTTTATAAAATGAGATTGATGATCCTCCTTGCCATATCACTCACAATGCATTTATTGTTTTTATTGAGGTTCTGTACAGATACTGTGACTACGAAAGAGGGATTTAGCAATGAGAGAATACACATCTGAGCCCCTTCCCTCTAGAAGTTTTTGTTGTGGTAGCATTCTCAGAAGTTTTGTAAAGCACCTATGTAGCATGTGGTTCTTCTGTGGCGATGTGGGTCCCTTCCATCCCTCCTATCCTGGTGCCCCTTTAACATTTAATATGTTAGTGAGAAGGACTTCTTTTCAGTGCACTTTCTTAAAATAAATAGATAAAAGGAGACCACTCCTGAGTTTGATTTTGTTGTTTATTTTATTAAATATACAGTGAATGGGAAAAAAAGAAATAAAAAGGAGAGCAAAGGCCATGACTGCCCTGAGGTATGACAGAGGAGAAAGTTTATGATACATATATGGGAAAGCATAGTCAAAGGGACATTTGGTAGAGTCCAGAGTGGTTATGTCAAGACGGAGCTGAGCCATGTGGGAGAGGGGGAAGGGAAGGGACAGGGAGAGAGGAGAAACAGGTACAGCAGCAAAGAGACCAAAGGTCCAAAAGGGGAAAAGGGTAACCAAAATGACTGGATTATAGAGGGAAGGGCTGCCCAGCCCCTGGACTAGAAAGTTCAGGGTGGAGGGGGAGGTATACCAGCCATACCCTGTAACAGGTGAAGGATACCAGGATAACCTGGCAGCCTGGTCCAGCTTTGATCTGTTAAGCAGGCACCAACTGCCTCAGTCCTTGTCCCAGCTTTGTAACTTGAAGTACCAAGATTAAGTTCATGTCTTTAACCTTTGAAAGGAAAGCAATAAAATGGTTGTTTGCTGGACAGTGCTGGCTGGTCCTGTGATCCTAGCAAAGGAAGTTAAAGAATCAATGGACAGCATTGCATACATTTAAAGTTCCCAAACTGCAAAATTGCGCTGGGGAATTGATTCTCCATGGTAAGAAGACACCATTTAAATGCTGTGCCCCCAAAGTCAGTGCTGCAGTGGCTTACAGCTGTGTGGAGACCGTAGTTAACAGTACTGAGCTGTGCCCAGATGGAGTCTCGTCCACCAGGACTCTTTTCTCTTCTCGCCTATGCACAGCTCTGCTGCTTGTCCTTTAGCAGTTGAGGGCAGTTATTGCTTCAGAGCTGCTGGAGCAGAGCAGAAAGTTCCGCAGCTGCAGAGCACTTCCTGTTTACAGCTTCTGACTGCAGAATGTTGTGGTTTGGATTAAGGATTATTTTGTTTTGTTTTGTTTTATTTTTGTTATGTTTAAGTTTCTTTCCCTCCAGATGAAAATAGCTGAAAACATATGTTGGATCTAGATTTTTATCACATTATTTTTGAGAATTTTCTTTGAAATGTTAAACAGAGTAGAGGGAACGATAGTTATACCCAGTGGTAAGTGAATAACTGCCGGTGCCCTGAACTCTGATGCATCTTTGAAGATCTCATCTTTTTTTAAAATTCATATTAAAATATAATTATATCATTTTCCCTTTTCTTTTTTCAACCCCTTCCATGTCCTGGACCCATTGTTTCCTCTCAAACTCATGGCTCCTGTTTTATTATTAGTGTTGCTGTGTGTGTGTGAGAGAGAGAGAGACAGAGACAGAGAAAGAATAACCTGCCAACCTGCCCAGCCCATTTAGTGTTGTATGTATGATTCCAGGTCTGACTGCTTGGTATGGGATAACCAATGAAGGCCTCATTCCTCAGGAGACCATTTACCACTCTTGTTGCTTCCAGTTCTTTGTCTAGAGGTCAGGACTGTGAGGTTCCTGTCTGGTGGATTTAGTTCAGGTCTTATTTAGGTAGCCATGTTATTGAGGTATCATAGGTGAAGCTTCCCCATCGTTTCTAGAAGACACATACTTAAAACAGATTTCTTTGTCCATTGGCTCTCGTAATCTTTCCCATCCTCTCTTTGATGATGTTCCGTGAGCATTAGGTGGAGTTGTGTTATAGATGTATCTGTTGGTTCTGGGCTCCCCATCTAAAATCTCTTCTTTTCACAGAAAGAAAATCCATAATTGTACTACACAGCCCCTCATGCCCTGGTGTGACTGGTCACCAGTTAGTACTGTGGTACATTATGTTAGCGAGGTCTGTCCATGCGGGTGGGGGCTTATGAGCAAGGGGAAAAGATTTGAGGTGTTTTTCTTTTTCTTTTTTTATTATGATAGTTACATGTGTTTACTGTCACATAAATGGGAATATGGGAAAAGACAAAAAATAAATATTACTAGATAATTTTAGTGTCTGACATTTTAATGTAATATTCCTTTTGAACAATCTTATACATTTATACACAGATACTAATGGCTTACATATTATTACAAATGTATATTATTAATATTTTATGTTGTCCAAATTCCTTAGAGTTAGATAATCTGGAGATTCAGGGTTTGTGTTTTAGATGGGTGACAATGTATGTAGGTGCCATGTACCCTGTAATGCCTCCAAGGCTCCTCCAGCTGAAGCTTATCATTAAACAGTGTTCTCTCTGCAATGAGACATTGAACACCAGGCTGAAATGAAGTGAATCAAAGACTGCCTTGAGTTCCACTCCCAGTCAGAGCTCATCAGTGAAATGCAGTCTGTCCTGGTGGGGTTGGGTACCAACAAAAATGTGTATCGTGTATTTATTTCAGAAGCTCTTAGAACTTTTTTGTTGTTCTGTTGTTTTAGAAGCTTGTTAGCACTTTATGACATACAAATAAAACTGGCAAGTTATTTTCATAGGCTACATAGTATATCTTACATAGCCAGACCATCCATAACTAATGACTTGTAGTTTTTCTCATTAGTACATAGTTTCTGTATAATAAATATATCCAGTGTACAGAAGTTGTGCATAGTCCTGGCTGAGTTTTAAATTAGTATGAGCTATTGTACATTAAAAATACTTCAAATAGAAATTCAACTAATGGTTGTACTTAACAATCATTGATTTTAGCCTGATTTAGGATTGATTTTCAGCCTGTAAAATTTTCACGTGGCAGGGCACACTTTCATCAGGAGTGTGTATATGGTTGTGAGCTGATCTTCAACTCAAAGTGTACACACAAAACAGCATTTGTAACTGGGAAAGACATGCTTTACAGCTGTGGGTCCACATGAGAGGAAGGAAGAAGGGGATAGAACCTCGTCACCAGTTAGCATTTAATACTAGCCGCTCTAGACATTGTAAGGAGATACTGTCTTTAAATTAATTACATAATTGATTAACTAATTAATCTGGTCTCATCCTCAGAGCCTTTAAGCCAGTAACATTGCTTTTATTTTATGGTTAACTTTTGCTTATCCAAATAGAGATAGGTAGCAATAGTTTGTATTTATACTGTGCTAGCTATGTGCTATGCATTAATTAAAGCACTTTACGTTGTATTGGAACAGGTTAGTGAGTATCGGCCACAGCTGTGAGTTAGTATAGTAAGTTAGTTTCCTCTTGTCACATGTCTTCTGAAGGGATCTGGTAATAGAATAAATCAGAGAATAAGGCACACAGCAGCTCTTCAACAGGGTTTGGTATGCAGGAGAAAGGAAACCAGGTAGGCTTATGAAGACTTACAATGCTCCAGATGTGTTTAGCTCTTCCTTGTTCTGGCGGACCAGAAAACTAAGGAAAGGATTGCTTGGTTAGTACTTGGTGCGCATTGCTTTTTGCCATTGTCTCTGCCTCACTGACTCCCTAGATCAATCCTTGGTAGCTGCAAAGAAAATAGAATCCCACCTCAAGTAATTGTAAGAGCTCTTCAAACCCAGAGTGCCCTCTACAGCACACTGAACTGCCTCCGAAAATATATGGATGCTGTGCTCTTACTGCCATAGGTTTACCATTAAGTTAAAAGTCATACTGATTTTAAAACAATTAAAGCAGTAGCACAGATGTTGCAAGGAGAAGACAGACAACAAGATAATTAACTTTCTGTTTGTGACTCTTAATCCTGGAAGGCTCTGGAGTACTTTTTCCTTGCCTGGATCTGTAGGTGCATTGTGTAAAGCAAATGCAGATTTCCCTTGGCTCTGAGAATTCCTTGAAGCTCTGGCTGGCAGTCACTCCTTTGACCTTTTGCCCTCTCTCTTTCTTTCCCATTTTTCATCCCAGGAATGAGCTCTTACCTAGATTTTCTCATTCTCCCTAACTGCTTCAGATTTAATCTTATTTTGGATTCCTCTGGGGAATTTTGCTCAGTCTTTCGTTACTCAGCACATACCAGTGACCTCAGACAGGGCTGGCGCCCGCTTCACACCTAACTACTTGAGCATACACAGTCAAGCCAGGGCCTCTTCCTGTGGGCTGATGTCGACAGCACTGGACACAGATAATCAGGGGAACATGGATAGTTAGCTCATGCTCCACTTGTGGTGCAAGGTCAGTGCTTTGGGTTGTGTACACCCTAACCAACTTTATACATTGGCCACGTCCAGTGTATCTGCTGCTCCTATCTAGGAACAGGAGAATCAAGGTGAGTGAAATGGAAAACTTAACTCCATGCCTTGTTCTTTGGTGAGAGTTCTGCTCCAAGAAGATATTTCTCAAGGAGACTTGGAATGCACATTTGTATGATGGACACTTAGACACATGATACTGAAGAATCTTAACTAATTTGTTGCTTCTGAACTCCCTTGATCACTGACTTTGACATACAAGACACATACCAACTTCCCATTGAACCACTTTGAGAAATGCTAACTTAGAAATTTTGTTAGTTCAGGTGGTCCATGTCTTTAGTTGTGTTTATTCTTAATTCCATTCTGCTTCTCCCCTTCTGCAATTTATTTGTAATTATATTTACTATATAATCATGATTGTTTTCCAGCCAGTTGGTTGTTATACTCTCCTTTTGTTTTAGACTATACCCTTTGCTCCTTTGGTCCCTTATGATACATGAAGAAATGTCCTACTCGTCCAGGCTTCAGATAGAGTCTTAGTAATCTGCCACTCACTGCTCCCACTGTACTGAGAGTGAAATGGCAAGAAGGACCCAGAGTCAGCAGAAATAGTGTAACTTTAGAGGTGGATGTAACAGTTCAGATCTCTGCTCTGCAGCATCACAGCCTGGGTCAGCAGAGACAGATCACCCATTTTCTCACTCACCCATCCAGAGAATAGGGGTGTCTCAGCTTCACACTAGTGGGACCCTTGTCTTGAGGTACAAATAATTTAGTGGGTATTTATGAGAGCATTTTTTTTTCTGCTGGTGGAAACTGTTTCCTTTAAAAGAGGCTCTAAATAGCATTCAGCAGTGGTTTGCATTGCATACTACATTGAGGTCAGAATGTAAATTAAAGTCAGTACTAAGAATACAGACTTTCTAAAGTGTTCTTCAACCTAGCGACTTTTACCAGATGCCCACTATATGCCAGGCTCTGTGGTAGGCATGACTGTCCCTTTCTGTTTGAGAATGGTTGCATGAAACATTTTGATAGCTCATTTTAAAGAATTCTTTGATTTTAAAGAGAAAGGTAAAGATAGACATAGGGACATAATTTTACAGAGCCCCTGCTTTGGGGGTTCCATGACTAGAGGAGACTTCTTTGGCTTCTTAGAAGCAGCTCGTATCCCAGATGGTAAACCTAAGATTCCTCTCGTGCATGGGTGGCCCTTGAGGTGATTTTTTGAATTCTGACCATTTCCATGACGATCACATGCAGCGCGTTAGAACATTCAGGGGCAGACCAAGCAGGAGGCTCAGTGCAGCATTTGGTTCTGGTTCTGATCAGATGACTGAAGGTGTGAGGTTTGCAAGGAGGCAAACCTCCTGACACTACTAAGCCTGGGTGTGCCCCTATATTTGGATTGTTACAGATATCTTAAGTTGGGTTGAAGTCTTTCAGTTGTTACAAAGCACGCATGGGATATGTGATAAGAGACATTCACAGGAGGCGAGAAAAATGTTATCCGATGTCACAGAATGGTTTTGTTGTAATTCACACGTGGAAAATTATAAATGATATGTATGAGATGAAATTTCAAGTCCAAAGGTTGGCCAAGAACTGGTTATCTTTCCAAGTCAAGACCCCTGTATATGGCTGTGGTCTTCTGCTTTCTTCTCTGGCTAACTGTTAGAGATTTCCTTTTCTTTCCAGCTCCTCCCTTTCCAGAGTAGTTGTCCTCGAGTGGGGTGAGATGCAAAGGAAGCAGTGCATTGTTTTCTTTCTGTGGAGGGGATATTAAATCTAACCCATTGTTTACTTAAATTAAACAGGATATACTTGCATTGTTTTAAGGATTTTCATATTTCCTTCTACTCCCACACTACCCTTTTCTTTGTGTAATGTTTCCAGGGAAATTGGAATCCCTTTTGAATTCAGTCTTGTAAGATGTCAGCAGCATATGGTGTACCTTGGGTTTTTCAGAATTCTGTAGAGCAGTCTTTGACCTCTGTTCCATCTTCATGACAGTTGCACCTGAGACAGTAGACAAGTTGATTTCCTCTCTGACTGGAGGCGTTTCCTCCTTGACAGGAATTTGGATTGTGTACTGTGGATTTGAATTTGGATTGTGTACCTGTCTCAGACAGTGGCTCTCATACTTTAATTCATTTCACTTCAAGAACTTACTAAGATTTGCGCTGTCGGGCTCCATCCTCAAGAGGTTCTGGTTAATTAGATGTGGGATTTCAGTTCTGAGGTGTTTCCAAGCAGCACTGAGAATGTTAGTCCAGGACATACTTGGCAGCCACCTGCATCAGAGATTAGGAATTTCCTAGTGCATGGGAAAGCTGAACTTTTTCCCTTCAAATTCAGTACCATATTGTTTTTGCTTTTATACACTGATTTCATTTGTAACTTGCATTAATGATCAAACGTTTTCCTGGTCATACAGGCCTGCAATCCAATTACTCAGGAAGTTGAAGCATGGGGATTTAGGTTCAACTACATACCGGGACGCTGTCTTAAAAAAAAAAAAAAACAACTAAAAGGAGGGCTAGAGAATATTTTGTGCATAGCATGAATAAAGCCTTGGTTTCAGCCCTCAGCACCATAAATATGTAAGCACTGGTAAAGGGGCTGCCTTCTGTGCTTCCATAGTACATTTCTTACTAACTCTCTTAGAAGAAAAATAACCATTCATTGTTACAAACTTGGAAAATAGAAGAGCCAAGATGAAGATAAAAATTACCAGTAAACATTTTTATTCAGACATGTTTTTCATGTATAAATTTAAATTAATAACTTTGAAACAATGTCAGGTTCATAATGCTGTGTTTCATAACCTGAGTTTTCACTTATGCATTTTGAAAATGTTTTTTATTTCATATACTGAAACTAGCTGGCTATAGCCTTCTAACTAATGAGACCTGGATGCGGCCAGCAGGCAACTGGGCACTGCTCCATTACCATCATTGCCATCCTGAAGGTCCTTTTCATAGTGCAGAGGCACTGCCCTCAAATTTGTTTCTCATAGCTGTGGCATTCCTATCTTACATTTTTACTATAATTTACTTAATTTCCCATTTTGAACTTTCCATTGGTTTGCTCTCTAGAATAGAATATTTGAAAATTCTGTGTAGTCTGTGATTCTATCTTGCTTTTATATTGGTCTTCATCTATAACTTTTGTTGAACCAGTTAAGAAGTGCTTGCATCCCAAAGCCCTGGTGGTCCTAGTGGGTTACTTGCTTGCTCTGATCAAATTAAGAAACCCACGTTGAAGGGGTTCCTAAACCACCACCCTTGACTGAGAGCTAACAATAGTTGGTGTCTTCTATAAGAGAGAGAGTCAGTTTTCTTTAAGGCTATGTGGCTTCTGGTAAGTCAACCATGCTTCAGTAGATGGCATCATAACCTAAAGTTTATGGACAGCACAAATTTAAGTCAGCACAAATTAAAGTCATTTAAAAAAAAGAAGGCGGCGGTGAAGGAGGAGACAGAAAAGAGACAGAAAGTTGGAGATTGGGGAGGATCTGGGACCATTTACAGGGAAGATTTGGGAAGGAATACAAGTAAAATTCATCATATGAAATTCTTGAATAGTTAATAAAAATATTTTTTAAAACATAAGAAAACCACTATCCCTGGGATAGCTTAGGCTGTTTGAGAAGAGTATGTTATTCAGTACCCAAAGTTTTGTAGCTCATATAAATCTTAACAGAAAGTCTAGAATTTTGATGGGACTTATGATTCAGCCGTCTGCCTCTTCTAGGTTAGTGACAACCTGCTGGTAGTTGTTCTTGTATCACTTTGTTAGGAAATGGCCCAGCTGTAATACCTCTTTGTCATCCATTGTTATGTGGCCCATTGGGTCTGAGGGGTTTTTCCCCCTACTGTATCTACTTGTATCTCAGTAGCCCTGTCAGGCAGAGGATATTAACTACATGGAAGAGATGACTCACTACAGCATTGACAGAGATGGAAAGTGACCTCCAAAGCCACAGTTGTCAGAGAAAGGCTAACAGCCTCTGAGTAGAGGGGCCCCTTGTTCTGTCTGTCCCCTCCAACCATATTCTAGGAGCAGTTTGCATATCCCATGACCTATCTGGCCATTCTGATACTGAACACTCTAGGCAAACCAGAGCTGGGCTCATATTCTGTGGTGATCAGGACTCAGCACTATTTACCTGCTTTGGAGAAGAATGTGTTTATTTACTTATTTACTCAGTCAGCTGTGCTAGAAGCTTGAGTGCACAGAAAGCTTGATGCACATGTGTAAAGCAGGCCCCACCTTTGCCTCCCAGAAGCTTTGCTTTAGGAACAGACAGGTATTGTGAGTATAGAGCTGAGCATTCTCCTTCTTGCCGCTCGGAGACCAGATGGGAAGGTGGGCAAGGCCTCCCTGATAGTACCCGGGAACCCAGAAGGTTCCTTTTCAGTGGCCAACCAAAGGACCTCCCCTGTAGATGATTAAGTATGTTTCAAAGAAGGAGAGAGGTCAGTGGACAGGAAGCTGAAAAGGTTGCTCATGAGTTGAGAATTCTCTACATCCAAGATCAGGAGTTAATGCTTATACCTCACCTGCTGCACAGCAACTTGTAAAAACCTTTTTCTGACAGGGAAGTTGCTGCTGAACTGGATGGTATGGGGACAAGGAAAAAGGTTGGGGGGGCCAGATGTAAACTTGGGAGTTTGGATTTGACTAGTTAGCAGGAATGGCTTTCAGTCAGGAAAATTACTTTAAATGATTATAGCATGACAGAGGAAATAAGAATGGCCTTTGGAGTAAAGCAAGCCTTCATAATAACCTGGCCATCTGTTTTCTTCATGCTTTGGTCTTGGTCAAGTTACTTAACCTCTCTGAGCTTGTATCCTCATTAATCTAGTGAGACTGAGACCCATTTTATAGAGTTCTCTCGACCCCAGTTACTTTAGGTAACAAAGGCTATCATAGTACCCTGTATCATTTTAATCAGCAGTTTCATTCAGGCCATGCTGCCTAGATGAAACATAGCATAATGGATGCAGTGTTATTTTAAGAGATGGCCTTGATGGATGACCAGACAAACCAAACCGTGGGGTTTACCAATAAAGAGCATGTGGTGCAGGACTTAACCAGCAGTATTTTAGAGCATTGTGATATATTTTCATGCTTGTGTATCATTATATTTTGTTTTTCTTCGCATCCTCCTACCACCCAACCCAGTGCCCCTCTTCATTGGTCCCTTTTCTCTCCTCAAATGGTTTCTTCCATGTCACATACATTGTCTTCTCTCCTTTTAGTGCTTTTTCTTTCTTCCTACAGCCCCCTTTTACTTAAAATTAGAAAGGTACTTGGACGTCCTGTGTGTGTGTGTGTGTGTGTGTGTGTG